>VDFB02000733.1:0-122016 GCA_007258455.2 Sequoia sempervirens | reverse complement strand
TACCCTTTTGTAAACTCTTTTAAAGGTAGAATATTCTTGTGAATTTCCCTAAGTTGCTCCAGAATTGCAACCCAGTTTTCTTTTACTAAGACAAGAATATGATTCTGACATTCAAATTTTAAGCACAAATCCTCAACTTCATCTATACTACATGGATCCTCCATCTTCATAATAGTATTTTCTACTTCCACAAGCATTCTAGATAGTGAAGCCAGTCTCAAGTTGACTGCTTCCATCAATTGAACAAACTAGTTCATTAGTTGATCTCTTTGATCCTGAAGCAAAGACATCTGCACATGAAGGTTTTCTAATTTAGTTCTAGTGGATCCATCCTTGTCTTTTGATACATCATATATTCTAGTCATATGAGAAATATGTGACTCAATGGAGTCAATTTGATCCTTGATACTTTTGGTAGAAATAAGCCATTTTATGAAAAATTGTAAAGAGTAGTGGCTTCATCAACACACTTCTTAAATATCTCTATGTTTTCTTGTAATTTTTTGTGTGCATTAGTACACCAGTTAGATGCCTCAACCAATATTTTATCAAATATCTTTCTCATAGCCTCTTTCTCTGCCTTTTGCTCAATATGTGAAGAGTGATCCTTAAAATAATCCATTAACAACTTCATTTTTTTCTTTGGAGGAAAATATTAATCTATATTTACCTAAAGTAAACCTTCTTGAATAAACATTACAACATCATCTATTATTTCAATCTTCTTCAGTTGTTCTTGCATAATTTATTTTCTTGCAAAAGTATGCAAGATGTCACCAAGCTATAATTTGTGAAGAGGAGACATATTTGATAGATCTACCTGACCTTCATGAGTGGGGATTTATAGAAGTTGAGGAGTCACCATGGTTTGGAACTACATCTACAAAGACAGTAGGTTTTTAAATGAATCTAAAGATGAGGAATTTTGACCTTTATCCATAGAAGCATCATGCTTCTCAGAAACCTTCCTTTTTGTATCATGAACAGTCTCAGGATTATCCTCTCTCATGTGCACATTACTCCCTAAATCTTCTAGAGGAGTAGCATTATGTTTCGAAGGAGGAATACCAACTTCACTTTAACTTTTAGTGCCTTCTACACTAGTATTCACCAAAGGAGCAAACTCTTATTTTATTTTCCATCACCAATAGTCACATTGCCTTCAGAAATTGATAGATCTATATCCTAAGTAGACACATTAGGAATATCCTACGGGAAAGTTTCATCCAAAGAAACTTAATCCATACTCATCTTCATTTTCTCAAGGATCTTGGTTGACTTTTCTACAAAACGTTTCTCTTCTTTCTTTTCTATCTCCATTCCAGAGATAGTTTGCATTTTATGTATACCTGAGATACCTTCTTCATGATGTCCAAAGGGTCCTTGCATTTCTTTCTAACCAGATATCTCTTCTATATTTATTTTATTCAGAGGTTCTTGTGATACACCATCAACATTACTTTGCATCTCATCAATGATTTTCTTTATAGTGACTTCAATTTCATTCTGAATCTTCCTATGTACATCATCTAGGCTCATTAGAAGATCTATTCTTCTCTTGGTATGGAGATATTTAGCTTGTATTCTAACAATCTTGTGTTTCTCTTCTTGGGAAACTTGTAGGGCCCAACTAATGTTCAATAAACTTGGTGTTAGACACACAATTCAAAGGGGGTTCCTAACTAAATAGTCCACTAAACCCTTGCAAGGTTTTCATTTAGTTATCAACTAGGGATAATGTAAACTTGTGATGATGCTAGCATTGTATGTGCATTCAAAGACTCTATACTACCTACATCATCTTATTATAGGTGTTTACATATGCGGGAAAAACATAAGCGGCATAATAGTAAAAAGAAGTAATTTTGGAACTATTGCTATAGGTACTTATAGCTAAAGACTATGACTAGTTCGTTGTCAAAACTAAACTCTACAACTAACTAAAGTTGCTAACTCAACTTACTCTAAAGGATAATGCATTAAGACAAATAAATCATGAAATACAAGACAAGATCTTATTCATGATTTCATTCACATTCACAACATGAAGAATTTGATTTTAAGACAAATACAATAATGAAAGTAACTATTGTAACAACAGAAATGAATGTGCAAAAATTAAAGTGGGGAATAGTTACCTTCAGTGGCCCTTGCTCAAGTGATTGTCTCCATAGGATAAACTCAAATCTAGCTTCTTAAATCAATTAAACATATCAGAAAACTAAAAAACTCTTTCATTGCTACATGGAACAAGATTTCACAGTCCAATAAGAATCTTTAGGGATATCTTATTCATAAAAATATAACTGGAAACAAAACATTGTTTATGTAAATAGAAGAAAACTATCTAAACATATCCAATTGCTATATCTTCTATACTAGTTATTCTCCTCGGCCACCAATCTAGATATATAGGTTCAAGAGAGTCTTATTGAAACAAGGACTCAAAACATAAATCTAAATGTAAATCACCACTCCCCTATAAAATAGAGTGTGACAAAGTTTGCATAACTAAAAACATAACTGAAAAGGTAGAATAAGTTGATTAAGACTACAACTTTGTTGCAATGATAAAAAAAAATGTGGACTATGGAAATAGTCACATTAGATCCACAATCATAGCATATTTCCTCTCCTTCAGTAGTCTTATTAAATTACATGGTGACTGACAATCATCCTTATAAATAAACATCTCCAATTATGCAACTGTTGAATTCTTCTTATTCTGGAACTTCCCTTGTATCACTATCTAAAATCCCTTTGGCTACAGGTTGCACCTCCTAGTTGATGTGGAATATAGTCTACTTGCTCTGGCTCCTTGGCTACAAAGAGTTAGTTCACCTCAATATATACACAATACTAATAACCATAATTTAAACATAGATCTACACTGCATCCCATACATATTCACACCTTTTAACCATGCAATTGCTAACATACCATAATCATATTTCTATATACTAAAATGATGCAGGATCATTCCAGAAGTTCATCAATCTGCATCAACAATTTTGTTGCAATATGGTTTTTCAATTTTGGTTTGAGTTTAAATTTTGTATTTTTCATTTCGGTGCTAATAGAGTGGACAATTTAAATTTGGGCAGAGCTTTGGGAAGAAAATTTGATTGATTTGAATTGGTATTTAAATCAATTGTGACCACTTTTCATAATGCCTGGATTGAAGGAAAATTAAATATCTTAAAATATAAATATGCAAAAAAATATAATATTCATACACTGTGAGGCATAGCATGAGGGAATGAGAAGGGGCATCCAATTTGGAAGTCAAGAAGGCATCTAGAAGAGAGAAAGGTAGACAAAGAAAACAATAGAAAAAAAACATCCAAAAACCAAAACAGGGGTGTGGAATTCGTAGGAAAGAAAAAGAATAACAAAAATTTAAAATGTAGTATGGTAGGAACAACAAACAAAGAAAACAAAATAAAAATTGCCATATGGGAAGCTGGAAAGTCACGGCAGAGAGGTAGTATGAAGTTTAAATAAAAAAAATTGAACAATAACAATTTACCACAACCTAGGAAGAGTGGACTAAGGATTCCAAGTAAGGAAAGAGTTACATATAATTGAAAAGTGAAGGCAGGGGCATGGTATAGTGCAAATAATAGAAGGCAATAAAAATAATATTAACTAGTATATATATCTTAAAATTTAAGATATATAAATTACGCCAAGATATATCAAGGCATTTAATTTTTCATCATTCAACTTTAATATAGATAAATTAAATTGAAAAATTAAACACCTCAATATATCTCGGTGTAATTTATATATCTTAAATTTTAAGATATATATGCTAGTAGCAGTCGCAGCGCAACACATAACATGAATTAATATATAATTATACTATATTATTTTAGTATATTATTAGATAAATAATAATATTTTAGTATATTTAATATAAAAAAATTGATATAAGTTATAGTTAGGGGTCAAACATGCTTAGGTTCAAACTTTTATTAGGTTTGAGGTCCAAGTTTAATTAGGGTTAGGGTAAAGGTTAAAATAGGGTTCAATTAGGGAAAAACCTTTGAGTTAGGGTTAGGGTTGAATTAGGGGAAATCTTTGAGTTAGTGTTAGGGTTAAACTATGGTTAACATTCAAATAATGTTAGGGTTAGTGTTTAATTAGGGTTAGTCTTAAAATAAGATTATGAATTATAAAATTTAGTTATGGTTAGTGTTATAAATAGAATTAGGGCTAGGGTTATAATTAGAATTAAAGATATGGTTATGAGTAGGATTAAAATAGGGCTGGGATTCAATTAGGGTGGGTGTTCAATTATAGTAAGGGTTCAATTTGGTTATGATTTTATAACATAATATAATTTCGTTTATTTTCAAAATATAAATATTACATATATATCACTAATACCTCTCTTTCTCTCTCTCTCTCTCTATATATATATATATATATAAATATATATATATACATATAATCCTAACTCTAACCATAATCCTAATCCTAACCCAAATTGTAACCCTAACCCTAAGCCTACCCAAAACCTAACCCCATCCCTAACTATTATATGCCCCTAACCGTAATCCTAATCATAACCTTTACCCTACCAAAAAATTTCACCCCCACCCTAACCCTAACATTGTCCCTAACTACATGATATACCCCTGATCATCACCATAATCCTAACCTTAATCGTAAACCATAACCCTAACCATAATCCTAACCCTAACCCTAACCCTATTCATGATGTAAATCCTTACCCTAGCCATAACGCTAACCATAATTATAACCAAATTGAACCCTTACTATAATTGAACACTCACCCTAATTGAAACCCAACCCTATTTTAACCCTAAATATTAACCCTAACCCTAACTAAAACACTAACCCCAACCCTAAACTTAATTCTAATTTAATTTCTACCTATAATCCTAACCCTAAACCTAATCTTAATCTTAAACCTTATCCTATACTTAACCCTAATCTTAACCCTAGAACCATAATCATAATAGTAACCTAACCCTAACTCTGATCCTAATTAAATATCTCTTACCATAAGTATAACCCTAATCTTAACCTAGCCCTAATTCTAACACTAAACCTAACCCTAACCTTAATTAAACATGAACTATAAATGCAACCCTAATCCAAACCCTAATCATAATTATAATTGAACCCTAACCCTAAACCCTAACGATAACCTAACCTTAACCTTAACCTTAACCCTAATTGAACTTGATATCAAACTTTATCATAGCAGCATAACCCTAATGCTAATTGAACACTAAACCTTATCCTAATTAAACCCTACCCCTAACCTAACTTTAATGATAACTGTAACACTAACACAAAGATTTATCCTAGAACCCTAACCTTAACCTAACCTTCATGCTAATCCTAACACTAACCCCAAGATTTATCCTAGAATTTTAACCCTAACCCTAATTAAACCCTATCCCTAATCGAATCCTAACCATAACCATGACCCTAACTCTAACTGAACCTAAACTATAACTGTGACCTTAACCCTAACCCTGATGTTAACCCAACCCTAAACCTAATTATATCTCTAACCATAACCATAATCCCAATCCTAACCCTAACCCTAATTAATTTAATGTTGGCTCCATCATAACCATAACCCTAACCTTAACCCTAATTAAGCCATCTTAAACCTATTTGAACCTTAACCCTAATTGTGCCATAACACTAACTCTAATTGAACTCTAGCCCTAACTTTGAAAGATATTGCTCCCCTCACACAAACCTCAATCCTAATCAGGTAATCTTATCTCTAACCCTAACCCTAACCATAATACTGACCCTATCTCTAACCTAACTCCAACTAATTCTAACCTTAACCCTAATTCTTTCTAATTGTAACCTAACCCTAATATTCACTCTATCTCTAACCAAAACCCTAACCCTGATCCTAATCATAACAAAGACCTCAACCCTAACCCTAATCCTAACAAAAACCCCTAACACTAATCCTAATTTGATTTCTATCTCTAACACAAACCCTAACCCTAATCCTAATTCGATCTCTAGCACTTAACCCTAATCTTGACTATATCTCTAACCCTAACCCTAATCCTTAGTCAAACCCTAACCCTAATCCTAATTATATCCCTAACCCTAACCCTAATCTTGACCCTATCTCTAACCCTAACCCTAACCTTAATCCTAATGCTAACCCAACCCTAATCCTAATTATATCTCTAACCATAACCTTAATCCCAATCCTAAACCTAGCCCTAATTAATCTAATGTTGGCTCCATCATAACCCTAACCTTAAACCTTAACCCTAATTAAACTATCTTAAGTGTATTTGAACCCTAACCCTAATTGTGCCATAACCCTAACCCTAATCTTGAACCTATCTCTAACCCTAACCCTAACCCTAATCATCATCATAATCCTAACATAAACCCCAATCCCAATCCTAATGCTAATTCTATCTCTAACCCTAACCCTAACACTAATTACAACACTAATCCTAATTCTATCTCTAACCTTAATTGTAACCCTAATTCTAACTTTATCTTTAACCCTAACCCTAATACTTACACTATCTCTAATCCTAACCCTAACCCTAACCCTAACCCTAACCCTAAAGCTAACCCTAACCCTATTTTGAACACAAACCACAACCCTAATCCTAATTCTATTTCTATCGCTAACCCGAACCCGAACCTTAATCCTAACCCTATTTCTAACCCTAACCCTAACCTTAATACTAACCCTAATCCTAATTCTATCTCTAACCCTAACCCTATTCCCAATCCTAGCCCTAACCCTAATTAATTTAATGTTGACTCCATCATAACCCTAACCCTAACCTTAACCCTAATTAAACCATCTCAAATCTAGTTGAACCCTAACCCTAATTGTGCCATAACCCTAACTCTAATTAAATTCTAGAACAAACTTTGAAAGACATTGTTCCCCTCATAGAAACCTCAATCCTAATCCTAATTCTATCTCTAACCCTAACCCTAACCCTAATGTTGGCCCTATCTCTAACCTAACCCCAACTAATCCTAACCCTAATTTTATCTCTAATTGTAACCTAACCCTAATCTTCACTCCATCTCTAACTAGAACCCTAACCCTAAACCTAATCATAACAAAAACCTCAACCCTAAAACTAACTCTATCTCTTTAATCCTAACCCTTACCCGAATCTTTACCCTATCTCTAACCATCACCCTAATTGTAACCCTATTTGTAATGCTAACCCAACCAGGTAATCCTAATTTTATCTTTATGCCTAACCCTAGCCCTAATATTAGCACTAACCCGAACCCTAACCCTAATTTTGTTTCTAACCCTGATCCTAATTCTATCTATAACTCTAATATTAACCCTAATCCTAACCCTATCTCTAACCCTAACGCTAAGCCTAATCATAATCTTAATCCGAACATAAACCCCAACCCCAATCCTAATCCTAATTCTATTTCTAACCCTAATCCTTACACTAATTGCACACTAATCCTAATTCCATTTCTAACCCTAATTTTAATTCTATCTTTAACCCTAACCCTAACCCTAATCCTTACATTATCTCTAATTGTAGCCCTAACCCTAATTTGAACACAAACAACAACCCTAATCCTAATTCTATTTCTATTGCTAACCTAAACCTGAACCCTAACCCTATTTCTAACCCTAACCCTAACCCTAATACTAACCCTAATCCTAATTCTATCTATAACCCTAACCCTAACCCTAACTGTAACCTTAATCCTAATTTTATCTCTAACCCTAACCCTAACCCTAACCCTAATCTTATCTCTAAACCTAACCCTAACCCTTACTCAAACCCCAACCCTAATTCTAATTTTATCTCTAACCCTAACTCTAACCCTAATCTTGACCCTATCTCTAACCATAATCCTAACACTAATCCTAATGCTAACCCAAACGTAATCCTTATTATATTGATAACCATAACCCTAACCCAAATCCTAACCCTAACTCTAATTAATCTAATGTTGTCTCCATCATAACCCCAATCCTAACCTTAACTGTAATTGAACCATCTTAAGTCTATTTGAACCCTAATCCTAATTGTGGACCATAACCCTAACTCTAATTGAACTCTAGCCCTAACTTTGAACAACATTGTTTGCAAATATAATTGTTAATTATATTAATTTTTTAAAGATAGATATGCTAGTTTTTAAAATATTAATTAAAAACTTATTTTTATGAGTAATAATAAATTTATCATATTTTTTTATTTAATTTTGTGATTTTAAATTGATTATATATGTGCACTTATTATGAAAAACTTTATATATTTAAATTGCTATATTTTTCTACAACAAATCTTTAGTAAAGCCTTAAATTTACAACAAAAAAATTACAAATATATATTAGTTTTGAATAAACAAAATATGGATGATTTTTCTTGTTTGAAATGTTTTCAATTATAGTAAATTTAAGATATTTTTGTTTTATTTAAATTTGTAATTTTAAATACATTATTTTTTCTTTAAAAAAAGAACAATTATTTCCCATTCCTTTATAATTACTTTAGAAACTTAGAAACTTACTTTTATACAAAATAGTAAATTTAGAATATTTCTTCTATAATTTATTTTTTTTAAATTAGAAACTCTAGCTTATATGAATTTAGAAACTTATTTTTTTATGTAATAGTAAATTTAGAATATTTCTTTTATACTTAATTTTTAAATTTTAGAAATTCTATCTATTTTACTTATTATTTATATATATTAAATACTTCAACTCTATTTTAAATAAACATGGATGACAAACTATGTGGGCAAATAAGATTTAAAGATTGAATTGTGTAATTTAAGAAAGGACATTGTATATGTTGCATTTAATCAAAATAAGTTTTATTGAATGTTAGTTTAATTATACTATACGATTTTGCAAATAAAGTAAGTTTTGATCTTCTACTCTTTTGATGGCTCTTTACATTCTTTATCAAGCGATTTCTTTTAAATAGATTTTTTTTTCTTAATTGTTGATGATTTGAAGAGTTTTCTTCTTAAGTATTTAAGTATTTTTTCCTTTTGATCCTTGGAGGTAATTTTATGTGAGAAATTTGTTTATCAATTTTATTTTACTTTGGTTTTGCAGTGTTAAATTTAAAATGTTAAATTTAACGAAATAAATATTGTTGAATGTATTGTTTTACCATTTTCTTAGAAAAAAAATGTTTATTTGTATTTTGATTTACAAAGCTTGTTAGAACAGGAAACCTTCCAAAAGACTCAAGTTAGTTTTGAATACAAATGCAAATAAGATTTAGAATATAATTTTACTCTATATAAAATTCAATAAAATAATTTTGTTTCTTAATAATTGTAGAATTCAATGTAATTATTTTTTATTAAAAAATATTTTTTTATTATTTTTTATTAATAATATAAAATTAAAATATATAACACTTCATAAATTTTTTAAATTAAATTTTTATATTCAAATTCATTTTCATGACACTATTTTATAAAAAGAATTGCTAAATCCCATTTTAAATTTTTTGGAGGCGGCTAATGAAGTATTTTGTCTTGGGCCTTACAATGTTGGTCATTTTAAAATGGATTTATTGAATCGATAACATTCTGGTTTGTCCCACAAATCTCATAAAAAATGAAGTTTTTTTTAGCATCTATAATGTGTTTTCATTTGAATCTACAAATAGGGTGGCTGCCCACAATTCCTCCAAAGCAGAGAACAAAAAAAAACCATAGCCCATGCAAATATATTTTTCACATTGTTACGGATGATGAAAGTAACATAAGTGCACAAAAAGAAAGGAGAGAGAAGGTAAAAACCAAGAAAAATAATAAGACGCAGTGAGGTAGAGAGCAGCAAGGGCAGAGGCGTAGGAAGTAGAAGGCAAGATAGAATTTATAGGTACTAGACTGCGAAGATATAAAGTAAATAAAATAAAATCAGGTTGGAAAGAATGTATAAGTTGCAGCTTTGGGAATGTCAGAGGAATAAAAAATCAAAAGAACAGATGATTTTTGTTTAAGGGAAAATCAATTAATTAGAAATTGGTTCACAAGAAATTCCATCACCAATGTGTACAAGCATAAGTAGTTGGAAGAATAAAATGTTGTAATTGTTGATACGTCTATAAATAGTTAAGGAATAATAAAAAAGTTCATCAATTATCTCTGAGTGTTGATCTCCATTGTTTTATCAATTGTTTAGAGGTAAATTAATTGAATGTTTTCGAGCTATAAATTTTAATTTCTTGATAAGGCACTTTTAAATTTGTGTCTATGTCAAATGGTATCAAAGCCTGGGGTTCTGAGTGCATAAGCAAATTGTTGAATGTGAGGCAGCTTATACCAATACCAATGGGTAGAGTGGAAGAAAGAAGGCAATAGATAAGAAACTCATGAGGGTTGTTGCAAGTGTGTGAGGAGTCCTCAGTAGTGAGAGAGCTTGAAGCCATGAAGGTGTGAGTTGTAGAAAGTTTTAGTAGACAAGATGGGTATATTCATAAGGAAGAAGGTTGTGATTTGGGAAGCGTGGAGATGGTACAAAGAAAATAAGACATGGAGGATGATTCTGAATATAAATAAGCATTTGGATAAGCTGGATAAACTATAGGCACAATTGAGTGAACAAAAATACATGAGAAAAGAAGATGAGTATGGAGTGAATAGCGAAGAGCCTGCAGCAGAGGTAGTCGAAGAGGAGAAAAATGAAGATGTAGCGATGAAATATGAAGAGGTTAAAATGAAAGATGAAGAAGAGGATGACTTATTGCATATTTTGGTGGTGGAGAATGAATGGTTGGAAAAGATTGCAACGATTGAAAGCGAGAATATAAGCATCATAATGAAGGAGGTAGAAGTTAATGATGTAGTCGATGGTGAATTTGAAGTAGCAAATGAAGAGGTAAACCTTATTTCATATCTTTATGATGATTCTATACTTTCATTCGAGGTAGTTAGGATTGAAGAGTGTCAAGAAGAACCTATAGAAATCTTCAATTTCCATAAGATATTTGATGAAGATTTGTATACAATAGGTGGTGATATGAGTGACATGAGTTTGGTGGAGGAGGTCAGTTACTAGTGGGTTGGATCCCATGAAGGAGAGGAGAGAAATAATTTAGTGGGGGATGATGATACATGGTGGATGTGAATCCATGAGAGGAGAGAGGAGGGGTGAATGGAGTTGTGGGAGGAAGATGACAGTTGTTTCAGTGTGGTGTTGGAAGAAGAGGAAGAAGGTTTGATCTTGTGCACATTCTTTAGCGATGGAGTTTGTTGCAGGTTGGTTGCAACTTAGAAGAGTAGTTTGACTACTCAACTCCACCTTTGAGAGCCTATTCTCACAAATTTCATATCTAGTATATCTGATCTAGGAGCATTCCAAGAGTCTATCAATTTGCATCAACAATTTTGTTGCAGTATAGTTTTTCAAATTTGGTTTGAGTTTAAATTTTGTATTTTTTCGTTTTGGTGCCTGTAGATTGGACAATTTAAATTTTGGTAAAGCTTTGGGAATAAAATTTGATTGGTTTGAATTGATATTTAAATCTATTGTGACCACTTTTCATAACGCCTAGATTAAAGGAATATTAAATGTCTTAAAATATAAATATGCAAAAAAATACAATATTCATACACTGTCAGGCATAGTAGCAACTAAAAATTCAATTCCATGTAATAAAAAATAATAATGATTTTGCAATTGAGATAGGCATGAGGGAATGAGAAGGGGTAGCCAATTTGGAAGTCAAGAAGGCGTTTGGAAAAGAGAAATGCAGATAAAAAATAGAAAAAAAACATCAAAAAACCAAAACAAGGGCATGGAGTTTGTAGGAAAGAAAAAGAATAACAAAAAATTTAAATGGAGTATGGTAGGAACAACAAACCAAGAAAACAAAATAAAAATTACCATATGGGAAGCTAGAAAGTCACGCCAAGGAGGTAGTGTGAAGTTTAAATAAAAAAAAATAAACAACAACAATTTACCATAGCCTACGAAGAGTGGAGCAAGGATGCCAAGGAAAGAATCATAGATTGAAGAGTGAAGGGCGTGGTATAGAGCAGATAATAAAATACAATGAAAATAATATTAGTAACCATTCATTTGTGAGAGAAGAGGCTACGTGGGTATGAAGAGAATTTAAAGAGAATAGAGAGAAGAAAATCAGCACTGGAGAGAAGACAGGTTGGTGAATGGAAAATAAATGAGAGAGCAGGTAAAAACCAAGAAAAATAATAATAAGCAATGAGGTAGAGAGTAGCAAGGGCAGAGGCGTAGGATAGAATTTATAGGTAGCAGATTGGGAAGATATAAAGTAAAAAAAATAAAATCATATTAGAAAGAATGTATAAGTTTTAGCTTTTGGAATGCCAAAGGAATAAAAAATCAAAAGCACAGATGATTTTTTTTATCAGTAAAGGCAGGAAGAACCTGTAATTATTTTATTACTTTCTTTAAAAGCTTACATCCAATTAAAAAAATAATGACCAAACAAACTGGATCCTCCATCAAATGCTTACAAACAACTAACAATCAACCAACTCCCATGCTCAAACCACCATACTTTACACTCCCTACCAACCATACTCCAAAAACCTACCAATCACCTAACACGTCATATACCAACTAACGATGACTTCTTGGCAACCTAAATACATTTGTGCCTCTGTGAATACAACTCCTATAACAATTAAAATTTGAGGCACCTTGGCTTAAGAAACATTGGCTTTGTACACCATGCTATAGCGGGCTTAAACTTTATTTCAGTTTTAATCGTTCAAAAATTTAACTCCACAGCCAGCCTCCAATGATAGAGAGTTGTTGAAAACACTGCACTAACCAAAATGCCCAGGTAGAGAGTAGGGTTGTGTTGGCATATGGTTTCTGGTGTTGTCATTTATGGCAATCTAAGTCATTGATCCAGTCCACATGTCAATACTTGTCCATTCTGGAATCTCTCATCAAGATTATCAACTAGACATCGAAAAACAACAGCATGATCATAATCACCGAGATTATAGTAGAAGCATGGAAGAAGTTTCTTCTGGAGATGAAGGAAAAGTACAAAATAATCTTCAAATAGTGGTTGTAATTCTTCAAATTTTTGAATCATTTTTTGAATAAGTAAGTTTTTGGTTACACTTCATAGGGGGAGAAAGAAAATATATTTTTGTCATTAATGTCAAAGGGGGAGAGAGAGCAGTGAAAAATGTCTTATCAAACTTAGGGGGAGTTTTGTCAGGAGTTTTGTCAGCTATGAAGTTTTGTTGGTTCTGATACTTAGTCATTTTTCACTAAGTGTTTCCATCAATTCCAAAGGGGGAGATTGTTGGCATATGGCTTCTATTTTTTTCATTTATGGCAACCTAAGTCATTGATCCAGTCCACATGTCAGTATTTTTCCATACCGGAAGACAAAGTGAAGAATAGGGTATCCGACTGAAGTTGAGCTTGTCGATTAGTATGCATTACCAGTTTATTAGTTTTGGTTGTGGATCTTAGGGAAAGTCTTTGGGTATATGAAATTTCTTATTCTCAAGTTTTTTGTTGTTGCATCAAGTGGTGTACGATTTAGGAGATCCGGTCATTTGATTTTTTGTTCATCGGTGTATGAAGACCGACTAAGTAAATGTAGCATGTTGCGGATGTTTAAGGCAAAATTGTTTGGAGTATTTTTGTGTTGGAGATTTTGTTTTGGGTCCTCACTATGTTGTGGCCTACTTTGGTTGGTGCGCATTGAAAATCGATTATGATTTCAGGCGATAGCCAGAAAATACTTTCTATTTTATTGAAGCCGACATGAAGCGATCAAATCCTCGGTAGCGGATATATATAAGAGATCGATTAATTCATTTTGATATGTATGTGTGAGAGTTCGATATGTATTGTTGTGTTTGCGAATATCAAAAGAATGGTTGAGTGATTTTTACTTGTGCAGAAGAGGATTTTGTGAAGCGAATTAAGGCTGAACAGGGCGAAGTGCAGAATCAAACATAAGGTCCAGAATCTGATCTATGAGCCTAATCGAAACTATAACCAGGCATTTGTAGATGCTACCTTCTTAGTTCAACCTTTTGTTGTAATCCAAATCTTTTGTAAGGCAGTGAGCCTTCCTTATTTTGAGTAGTGAGCTCAAGGCAATGTGCCTAAATGCAAGTGCATTCCCATTTTGTAAAACACTTATATTTGAGTACTCAAATTGTGGATTGAACTCCACCATGGTTTTTCCCCTAGTAGGGTTTCCACATAAAAATCCTTGCATTATGGTGTTGTGGATGATTGTTTTATGTGTTTGCATTTTTCTCTAGATTGAATGTCATAAGTAGTTTAAAGATCATATTGTTAAAGTTAAATAATGTTGAACATTGATTCACCCCCCCTTTCAATGTTCCCTTATTCCAACAGGTTGCTTGTAGATAACCTACTCTTTTCTTGCAGCCTACACTCCCACATCTAGATCAATACCAGCCACCCCTCGAAAATCTTCACACACAACTCAGTTTTGCTCCTCAACATTGTTAACGGACCAATTAGCTAATGTATTCGCAATCCCATTACCTTCCCGATAGGTATGTGTTATTTGTAAATCATCAAAGCCCTCCAACTTTTGCTTGATATATTGAATATACTTATTGATTCTCCAAATTTGAGAGCATCCTTGCACCAAGGCATTCACAATGATTTTAGAGTCCCCCTCCACATGTAACTTTTTGATCGACAACATGGATGCAATGTTAATTGCCAGCATAGCAGCTTGTGCCTCCACCTCATTGTTACTGCCATCCTATAGTTTCTATGCCCCCAACACAAGAATGCTTCCATGCTCATCATGAAAAACACATCTAGCCCCCGATGGACCAAGATTCCCTTTGGATGCTCAATCAAAATTCACTTTTATCCACCCTTCTTCAGGTTTTAACCATTGAATATCCTTGTCCTTATTCACTACTAAAGGCCCACCCGTTCTACCATTTGGGGAAGGAGCTTTGAGAAAAGGCCAATTTCTTTGTAAAAAACTATCTGCTTGGAAAAAGGGGAATTTACCCAAATTATGCCTTCCCACTGTTGCATTTACCACTTCTGAGATTGTCATTTATAGCCTGGTACATAGGACTTCTGAACTCAGCTCTTTACCTTGAAAAATCCACCTATTACGCTCCTTCCACAACTCCCAAATAATCAAAGAGGGACTTACTTGCCAAATGCATGAGAAGGTTGATTTCCTAACCTTCAATCTCCAACTCTAGAACATCATTGTTAACGATTCTGGGCAAGAAATTTTCCAATGCATTTTGTTTAAAAAATAATTCCAACATTGCTGAGCAACATCACAATGCAACAATAAATGATCCACTATCTCTTCGCACTTTCTGCACATCACATATTGGTTAGGGTCTTGAAACCCTATCTCTAGTCAAAATTCTACCTCTCAACGATAGCCATGCAAAAGACCCCGCTTTAGGAAAATGATTTTTGTTCCAACATAGTTGATTTGGCTAACCTTCTCCAGCCCAAGTTTCTTCTAGGAACTAATAACCAACCTTTACATTATATTACCCATTCGCTGCCCCACACCATGAAATTTCATCCCTACTTTTTGTTATTAAAATTTTCCATTCTTGAAAAATGTTAAGAAGCAACTGATGGTGCTCATTTGTTAGTTGCAAGTCCTCTATAGGTTTCCACATCCATACTTCTATGCCTTCCACCACTTTTTTTCTTATGTAATCTTTAACTTTTGTGCCCCATTTCTCCTCTGTTACCATCTGAATATCTCTATATCTTGCATCCTCCTTTAGTACCAGGTGCCTGTCCCAAGAGTCTTCCCAAAAATGTGCCTTATCACCTGATCCCACTTGCCAAGAAAGGTGCTCTAAAATTACTTTCCTATATGAAACCATAAAATTCCATATTGTTGATCCTCTAGGTGGGTTTTGCATTGTTAAGATCCTTTCTTTCTCATCATTTTCTAAATATTTTCTCTATAAGATTTTAACCCATTTCTACTCTGGTTTCTTGACCATACACCATATTAATTTTGCACCCATTGCTTCATTCATTAAGCTCCATTTTTTAATACCAATGCCACCAATAGATTTCAGTTTGCATACTTTGTCCCAAGCTAGAAGTGGTATCTTCTCCTGTTCTTTGCTCCCATTCCAAAAGAACTTCCTCATTTTTTGTTCTATTATAGATAAAGTCTTTGCCAAAAAATTTAAGCACATAATTGAATAAAATGGTAATGCTGATATAACTAATTTTAACATTAAAGTGCATCATGTGGAGGAAGGCCATCTACCCTTCCAGCCCTCCATTTTGCTAATACATATTTCTAATAAATGATCCCAAAATTATGATTTGCAAGCTCCTCCAAAGAGAGGGGTGCCAAGAAATTTCCCTGGCAACTTTCCAACTTTGATACCCAGGATTTGAGCTATTTCTCTTTGCTTATCCATTCTTGTATTAAGGAAAAAAAAACTTATATTTTTGCCAATTTATTTGTTGTCCTAACATTGCACAATACTTCTCTAGAGTGGATTTGTTCACTCGAGCTTCCCTAAAAGAAGATACACCCATCAAGAAAGTATCATCAACAAATTGTTGATGAGTGACAACCTCCATCCCTTGAGCAATGCATACACCCTTCCATCTGCCTTCTATCCTTTCTCTGTTAATAGGCACAAATGATTTTTATTTAAGGGAAAATCAATTAATTATAAATTCGTTCACAAGAAATTCCATCACCAATGCGTATAGGCATAAGTAGCTAAAAGAATAAAATATTGTAATTGCTAATAAGTCTGTAAATAGTTGAGGAATAATATATTAGTTCATCAATTGTCTCTAAGTGTTTCTCTCCATTGTTTTATCAATTATTTAGAGGTAAATTAATTGAATATGTTCGAGCTGTGAATTTGAATTGCTTGATAAGGCACTTTTAAATTTGTGTTTGTGTTATAAAACTAGGTTCAAGTTTCATGATGATCATAAAAAAGATAGTAAAGTTCAAGAATATGGATGGAATGAGTATCTAGAAATGTTTAAAAGCATATACTAAGCAATGGAAAACTAGCTAATAATTGGCCTCATCAAAACTGATATCCTAGACATATCAATTGCTTCTTGTTGCATTTATTCATTATCCTTGATAGCTTATTCTCTCCTTTGTCTTAGAGCCTTAGCAAGGCTATCTGTAGTCGTGTTAACAATGTCATTGAAGGGAATGTTTTGCTTAAGCATATATTCGATGATAACTTTCTCAAATATTTTTTTGTCTTCTGGGGGGACTTCTGGATGGAGCTCCATTATAATATCTAGTAAAATGTATTCAACCATTCCATTCAAGATTTCTCCAAATTCAAGAGGACTATGTGTAACTAGAGGGGTTTTCTCAACACTTTTTGCAATCTTCTTCCCATTCTTCTTCTACATAGGAATATCCAATTTCTTCAACATCACTAGACTCTTCCTCATTTGTTTTCTCTCTATTTGTCTTTCTTTTAGGTCTGGCATGCCTAGCTTTGGTGGCCTTTTTCTTAGGAGAGAATTGAGATGTAGCTTTTCTTGTACTACTAGTTGATTTAGTGGATTCAGAAGGTAGTGGAGCAACTATAACAACATGAGAGGTTCTACTAGATCTCCTTGGACTAGGACTAGCTTTTGAAAGAGCATATTTGGCTATAGAAGCCTCCATAGGAACATAAAATGTAATTTTTGGAGAGGTACTTAGTATCTTGTAAATATCCTCTTTGCTTTTAATTTTTGAGTAACGTAGAGCACCCATCTCCTTCATTAATTTTTCAATTGTCTTTTCACTAGTTTCTTCTCTCTTTTTTGTAAATTTCATCCATGATTTATCTATATGTACCAAATCTTTTAAATTTAGGATCCTTAGGTTTTGACAACAAAATATCTATGTAACCTTGTACAATTTCATCCTCAACCTCATAAGGTAGCTCAATTATCCATACAATTATGAATCCTACTGCTTCCATAAAATAATGATCCCTATTCACCATAAAAGTTATCTCATTTTTATATTTTCAGACCAAAGTAGATGGTATCATATATCTCCCCAGCAACTCTGGGGATAAATTTTAAAGAAAATTGAGTACGTGGTAATAGATGATTTCTCATCTTGAAAAATATCCATATGCTTCTTAATTTGTGCAGCTACCATAGTGGATTTATCCCAAATTTTACCTTTGAAGCTAGGTAATTCATAAAGGAAGAAAAAAGTAAGACATATGATCAAAGACCCAAACCTAAAGTTGTACTTAGTTTCCTTTGTTCTTTTCAGGTTCTTCATCAATTGTTCTCTCAATAGCTCACACAGGTCAATATTGGTATTTTCCTTTACCATTTTATATACGATGTGAATTGTTGTGGTGATGGTAGACCCTTCCCTATTTTTGAAATAGATTTGGTATTCTATGCCCATTGATGCATACCAGACACTAGGATCAATTATATCATTTAATATTAGGTTTCACTTATCAAACTTAGTACTGGTGAGTTCCATAATAGTTTTATTCTTTATAGATTTCAACATTGGAGTTGGTTTGGGGGTGCAAAGACTAGTAACTTCTCTAATAGCATCCTTTATGATCAAGTACAGTTTGTCTAACCAAATGAAATTATCATGAATTTGGCTCAAGATTATTCTTACCCATTCCTCACTTTTACAGAAGTATAGAAATTATTTCCAGATGTCCAACCCTTTTGCAACAATATTCCCATGCTTCATCTTATATCCTCCATTTTTATTTAGTAGCTCATGTCAGACCATTTCAAAAAAAGAGGTGTGTTTAATTTCATTCAAATGAGCATGGATGTAAATTCTTATGTCTTCGCAGTACACAACACCCAGTGGAACTTTTGAAAATGCATCATCTTTGTCTATATCCATTGCTTTGAATAAAAATTTCTTATATTTAGGCCTTGTCCTTTCAGTAACATCAATTACAGTAGGTGTAGCCATGATACCTTTTTCTTATACTAGGGTTTTATAAACAAAACCATAAAAATACATGTGAAAGTTGTCATTAGGGTTTTCTCGCAACACACAGAGAGTCTTCTTTTCTTCCTGCTTACCACTTTCATACACTTGATATCTTTGAATGAGATAAATTTTGATCAATTTGAGACTAAATATGCTTCATACCAACCCTAATTTTTTTGCATTAAATGCATTTGACACTTTGAAACTTTTGCAGTTTGTGATATAATAGAGATCCATAATCCTTCAACAATATTTCCTAGAAGGTGTATTTTCTCTAGATTCATGACCAAATAAATTCATATTACTATATATCATTATACTGAGGACTTCAGCATCTCATGCACTTCAGGGGTTTGACAGGATCTACAATTACAACTCCCCCTAAGTCAATACTCTCTCTTTATTTATCAGAGGACATGTCTACACCATTTTGAGGTACAAATTCATTCCTTATTTCACCTTCTCCCTTCTTTTATCATACTTTTTTCATCTCCTTCTTTTGTTGACTAATGAAAAGCTTCTTTTGAGGAGCAAAATATCTTACCTTGTAGAATCTAGCAATGTGTCCTAGTTTATTGCAATTGTAGCAGATGATACTAGCTTGAGAAGAAAAATTGCTTCTTCTCACATTAGATCTACAATCAGAAGCCTTATGGTCAATCTTGTTGCATGTGTAGTAGTATCCATAGAAGGATTGAGAGGTCATAGCATTATTCCTTATCACCTTACTTCTCGATTCATTAGCCTTGTGGCCAAATTTTTTGTAGACATAGAACTAACCAAGAAATGATTAAGTGTTCATAGTATTGTAAGTTGAAGACTTGAAGAATTTCTGACTCATTTTGCTTATGTATTCAACTATCTTATGATTTACAAGAATAGCAGTTACCATTGAACCTAATAGGAGCAATTTGTTTATAGTCAAGTTTTTTGAAATTCTTCTTTTTTCTCTAGACAAGAATGAATCCTTCTTCCTTTTTTTTGTTATGATTTCTCTTTGCATCTCTAGAGGATGTATCCTTAGTATTTTCAATGTAGACATTCTCCTCCCTTGTTTTAGACTATCCTGCTACTTTGAAGTTATCATATAGATTCGTAGATGCATTAATCATGGGCATTTCCCCTTTTTTAAAACCAAATCTAAATTTCTCTTTTGAGGGCTTTTGAGAGTTAATTAACTCATCAAGAATTTCATATCCCACTATTATTTTTAGACCTTTCTCAATTTTTTCTTTTTCTTTTTCAATTTCCTTTCTCACATATACAATCTCTTCCTCAAGCTTTAAACACTCAACTTTTTTATCATTGAGCTTGGTATTCAGGCAATCCTCAATCCTCTTGCCTTCTTCAACTTTTACTTTTAGATTTAAAATACAATCATTATCTTCTTTGGCTTTCATTTCACATCCACTTCCTCCTATTTGAGCTTTTAGTTTGCCAATTTCTTCCTTTCATTCTTTAGCTTTTGCCTTCAATTTGTAAATTGTCTCTTTTGACTTTTCCAGCTTGCACTTGTATTTGATATTTTGTAATCTTTCTTCATCTAGATCCTTAAGATCAAATCAGAGTTCTCCCTCAAAAACTACTTCACAATCTTTTAGATTGATGTTCCAACCTTCAGGATCCACTGATTCTAGATCTCGTTCTGGAATAAACATGTCATTGATTTTTTCTATAGACTCCATAAATTTCAGAGCAGGATCAACTTTAGTTGTTAAGGTTCTTAAGGAACTTAGCTCTTATATAGCTTTTTGAACACAATGATGTGTTGTGTTACATCCCAAATGTAGAGTTACTATTTACTATTACTGCATAGGGTAAATATGGATGTAATGTGAAATTTGGAGATGAATAAATTATGCTTGTACCTTGTTATCAATGTGAATGTTATCTCATTTGGTGATTCTCATTTGAATGTTATCTTTGTTGATGTTATTCATGGTAAAATACTACATATATGTGAATTAAATGTTATTGAATTATCATTATTCTAACTTTGAAGATGTTTATGTATACTGCATATTGTTATGAACAACTGGCTATCGTGTGCATGTGTTAGTGGATACAGGTATGTGTTCCATTCCTCTAAGCAGATGGGAAGTATCACTCGGGAGAAGATCTTGGTTGGGTAACTAGTAAAAGTAAACTATCTGAGCATAAACACACACCACATTAGAAATATTGAGTTGAGTTAGTTTGAAGGTAATAGGTAAGTCATCCTTAGCCAATATATCTGCATTTTAGAGTCTTGTTTACTTCTACATGCATTGGGTGATGTTGATCTATTTGAGCTTTTGAGATCTTTCTTGTGCTATTACGTTCATATGGACAAGTGGGATGCACATGGAAGTATGTTTATATATATGCACATGCATGTCAATGGGATCTAACGACATGTATATACATATGTATAGATATACCACACGTACACACTTATCAATATGATGGTAAACATGAATGGATGTATGTGGAACAAATTTGAACATATATGTGTATAGTATATACACGTATCCATATGTATATGTATATCGATACATGTGTACGTTGGCGGATGGACACGCTCATACCAATGCATCGATATAGATATACCTACACATACGTGTACATAGAGGTATATACATTTATACCTATATATATACATATAAATATGTATGTATATATGTATATATATATGCTTACATTCAATATAATGTGTTTATTATATATTATCATGCATGTACTCATATATATATATATATATATATATATATATATATATATATATATATATATATATATATATATATATATATATATATATATATATATATATTAAACATATTAAATATGTCAATAGAGATCGACTATCTCTTATTCTTTAAAGCTGATTTAAAAGGTTGTTTTATAGTCAATATAGATTATGGAATGAAGGTCAATGTTGACCATGTCTATGGAAGTTGATTTAAAAACTTTTGAATGCTAGTGGAAACCGACTATCATTGTGATTAGCACGCGATATATGGAATGACACTGCATTTGATATTGTTGCCTCTAGAATGCTTGACTTGGTTAACGTGTTTAATGAGGTCGTGCTTGAATTTTTCTCATGTATTAAACTGGTTATGTCGATTCACATACCTGATGGGTCAATAGAAATCTATTATACAATGGAAGTTGATTGAGTTTGATGGCACCAAATGTGAAGGAAAAAGAATAGGAATTGGCGTCACCTTTGTGTTTGATTTGCTATAGATTTCTTCTCATTGAAACAATTTGAATTATCCATGTGCATTTAGAATAAATCTTTGAATTGTTGTCATGGAAACTAGTCGATTTGTAGGAGGTTTTGCTGAGTCTGAGCTTAGTTGATCACCACCTTAATGCAAAGTTGCTTTACATGGAGCTTGTTGTCTTTTTACATGCCTAAACTGTAGGCATTGAGGTTGCTTGGTTGCTCTATAAATAATTGAACCATTTCATTGTGAGGGATGCATTCTTTCAAGAGATAACACATCTTTTGTATTTCATATTTTTGTATGTTTCCAGCCATACTTTGCTTTGTGTTGTGAGAGAGATAGGAGTGAGATCAAATAGTTGAGAGGAGATCACATTTTGAGAGAAGTAAGCTACCAACAAGTGAGATATAGATAGTTTTTTATTCTTGAGAAGTTGATTATCAATCCAGTTATTGTTGGAGAGGGCCTACATTTATATCATTAGTTTGGATAAAGCGATAATAGGCATGAGGATCTCTTCTTCTTTGTTATTTTACTTTGAATGTTGTGTTTTGCATGCATGGTTGAGATGTATTTCTAGTATATGCATTAGTATGTTTAGAATACTATGAAAAGGAAAGTGAAGTTATTATGTTGTTTTCATAATGTGTTTTTATGTACTCCATAGTAGGAGATGGGTGTTTATCATAGGTATTACATACTAGGTATGATTGAAAATGAAAATCACATATGTGTATTTAGCTAAGTTATTAATTTAACTAGTATAGCTTATGTTTACTCCTAGGAGAGGTCATCCAGTATGGGAGAGAGATCTATATACTTACAAGTAAGTAGGGTTATCCAAGTATATAGGTTATCTTTGGAATGATGGATTATCCATAGAAAGAAATACCTAACTTGTGTACTTACTAGATAAGTAGGTATAATCCAAGTAGATTAATATGGTTGTAGGTTATCTAGGATGATGGACTATCCATTGAAGGAAATACCTATACGTAGCTTAAGACAACCTTAAGTCAAATCGGCCCTTAGT
The DNA here is from genome assembly GCA_007258455.2 of Sequoia sempervirens. NCBI lineage: Eukaryota > Viridiplantae > Streptophyta > Pinopsida > Cupressales > Cupressaceae > Sequoia > Sequoia sempervirens. Next base: position 98,788 of record VDFB02000733.1, on the reverse strand, counting down.
GTATGTGATAGATGACTGTCAATAGGAATACTGAATGTAACACATTGGCCAAAGTAGTGTGAATGTTCGAGACTCCACTCTAGATTGTGTGACTATCAAGACTAAAACTATCAGTTCACCATGATCCAGTTTTACATGCTAGACAGAGATTGTAGGGTTACAAGTTCTAGTTATGTAGGACACAACACTATGCTCAATTGGTTGTCATTATTGGTTACTCTACTAGTCTCGTCGTTGAAGGGAAGGGCCATCTATCAAATGATAGATGTGCAGGGGACCACATTATGATTTTGTGGTTGGAAGAAAAGCACCTAAGTGATGCTTCTCCTCCACAGCAGGCGACAGAAGAACCAAGATTTGAAAGGAAGGATCCTAGATCGTCTTACAACTATTTGTTCTAAAGATCTTTGAGCTATGTTTTTAATTGTATGCTTTCTTACATTGATGTATTTATGAAATAAAAAAGTATTCATGTTGTATTATGTTTTGAATGGAAATTATCAATAAAGAAAAGAATTTTTTTTATTGCAATGGTTTGTTACTTGTTTATTTACTCGTTTGGTGTAAAATTAGAAATTTTTACTTCATATAAGGGTTGGTACATTACATGTGGTATTAGAGGTACTAGGTTTAGCTCTGGAACCTATGAGCCTGTCATTCTTTCTATCCAACATTATCTAATGTTGTGGAATTCTTGTGTCGGGATGGTGCATCTCAAATTAATGGCTCAAAATTCAGTAATAAAAAATGAGCATTACCTAAAGGCCAAGAAGGAAAAAGAAGCCATCATTAGAACCATAGAGGGAACAAACTATGATAATGCTATCTGGTTGAGTGACATTGAAACCTTTAGTCACACACTTTCTTGGATCAGTGATGTGAAGAGGAAGATGAAGATAGAGGCTATGTACAATGACCTACCAACCATCTCACCAGAAAATTCCAAGTCATTACCACTTTCTAGGGATATGCCTTCAGAAAAAAGTGTTAGCTTGACAATAATCTTTAGGGATCCTAGAGTTCTACCACTGGCTGAAGTAATAGCAATTTCTTCAAGTAAAGAGTTTGAGGGTTATGTACCACAGACACTGCCAAACAAGAAATGGTCTCATGAACAAATGTCTGCGAAAAATGTAGACTATATTGTTGATGAACACCATATTGACTTTGCTTCTCCAAATGATGTATCGGATGATAAATCTGAAGGTTATTATCCTTTTTGGGATAGGTACAAGCAAATAAGAGATGAATAGAAAGATAGGGAACAACAACTGTCTCATTTTGTAGGGTATACTCCTTTAAGTTATGTGTCAGAGAGTGAATCCAAAGGATACTCTCCACTTGACTATATGAATAGTCCATTTAATTGAAAGGATATTAAAATCCTCAAGAAATGAATAAAAATTATGTGTTTATCAAAAGAAGCGTGTGCTTAATCTTATGTGGAATTCTTGTGTAAATGTGAATGTTTACTTTTATGTTTTCCATAAGATAATTGATAACATAATTTAGTCTAACATGGATAAAAAATTCAAGTAAAAACCAATCACATAAGCATAGTGAGGACACAAACTAATCCCAATGGAAGTCAGGAGGTTGGACAAGGAACCACTGGAGTAGAGGCTAGGCTTGACCAAATCTTGGCAAGGTTGGATAACCTTGAACAAGAAAGAATTAAGGATAGGGTAGAAAAGGAAGTACCTAAATGTTAATGATCATGAGGGAGAAAATTCTTCCCATGGGCATAACGAAAACCATAATCATGAGAAGGAAAAATCACCTATGCCATCTGTGGAAAGGAGTAAGAAGCTTGTAGCTTCCGAACTTTCTAGAGACATGAAAAAGGTTATTCCACCCAAGTTTGATGGTAGTGTTGGAGGTGATGAAGCTGAGGTGTAGCTTGTACAAATGGAAAAGTATTTTAAAATATGAAGCTATGATGAAGTTACTAAAGCCGCATGGGGTGCGTATCAGTTAGCAGGGGAAGACTCTAACTAGTGGATGAACAAGAAGTTGGAACTTAATATTAACTCATGGAAGCTGGCATGGGGAGAATTTGTGGAGATTTTCCACAAAATATGATTACCACAACTCTATTATGACCAAAAACTCTCTAATTTCTAGGGTTTGAAGCAAGGTAACATGACGATTAACAAATACTAGGAGAAGTTTACCCAAATTCTATGCTATGTTCCCATATATCATAAGGATGAGTACTTTCGTATTAGGAAATTTATAATGGGACTCAATGGTCAAATTGGAGGTGAAGTGGATATGCATGTTCCAATAGCAATAGATCTTGTATATGAGAAAGCAATTAAGCAGGAGCAAAAGCTTAGGGTTGATTCCACTCATCAAGAAAGAAAATACCAAAAGAAGGATGTGGAAGTTCCTAATAAGATAGTTAAAAAGGAGGAATCAGTGAAAAAATTTCCAAGGTAGAAGGGGAAAATATTATGCAATAATGGAAAAGAGATTAGGAGAGTAGAAAAGGAATGATTCTAGCATGGGCAATACCAATAAGGCTAGTGAAAATACCAATAAGTTTGGAGAAACCATAGGGAAAAGAGGACCACCTACAGGATGTCTTATATGCAGAGGGGATCACTATGCTAATGAGTGTCCCAATAGAACTTCTGGATCATAACCATATGGTAATCTGTTACCCACTCAACAAGCAATGTTTTAGCATAAGATACATGCAGTAGTGGACGATCAACAGGAAGAGTACCAAGTAACTCCAGTCGAAATGCCAAGTATTTTGTTTTGCCTAACTATTTCTATTCGTATTGATACTGGTACAATTGAGAATTTCATTTCACCTAGAATAGCTAAACAAATACCTAGAAAGGTGGGACACATGGCAACATCTTGGAATGTAGACTATGCAAACCAAACAAGAGCAAAGGTGGATCAATGTCTATTCGAGGCTAGGATAGAACTACCTAGTTTTACTATAGAAGTTAAGCTTTATGTCACACCTCTAGGATCATATGATGTTATCCTATGTATGAATTGATTGTGGAAACATACAACTATAGTAGACTGCCATGCTAAGACTGTAGAATGCCTAGATGATTTTGGAAATTAAGTTAAATTCCAAGGGATACCTACGGAGGTTAGGGTTCAAAAATTTATGATAATGCAATTATAAGAGCTAAGAAGAAAGGGTGTAAACTCTTCGTCGTAAAGATTGAAGAACTTGAGAAGGATAGAGATGAGTCAGAGTTCCAAAGTTTACAGGAAATAGAAGATGGTGAAATAGATGAAACTAGAAAATCGGATATGGAGAAGTATCCAATATTAAGGAAATTTTTAGATGTGTTTCCAGAGGAGTTACCAGGGTTGCCTCTGAAAATAATATTTGACTTCTCTATAGATATTGTGCTAGGGTCAAAACCTATTTCTAAGGTACCCTATAAGATGACAACCACTGAACTTATGGAACTTAAGACACAATTGGATGAATTGTTGTTGAAAGGACTGATAAGACCAAGTGTATCACCTTGGGGAGCGCTAGTCATCTTTGTTAAGAAGGATGGTACATTACATTTGTGCATCGACCATCGTATGCTTAACAAAGCTACGGTTAAGAAAAAGTATATGTCTCCACACATTGACGGCCTTTTTGATCAAATGAGGGGTGTCACCATATTCTCTAAAATAGATCTAAGATCTAGATATCACCAATTGAGGGTTAAAGATGAAGATATCCTTAAAATTGCACTCAGAACCAGATATGGACACTATGAGTTCACTATTTTACCTTTTGGTTTAACAAATGCACCTGCAACATTCATGAACCTAATGAATAGTGTGTTTAGGGATTGCCTAGACAAATTTGTACTAGTTTTTCTAGATGATATTTTGATTTATTCTAGAAATGAGGAAGAACATTGCAAGCATTTAGAAATGGTCCGACAACATTTGAGAGAGCATAGGTTGTATGGTAAACTTTCCAAGTGTACATTCTTCCAAGAGAGGGTACATTATTTAGGTCATGTGATTTCAACAGATGGAATTGTTGTAGATCCAGTGAAGATCAAAGTAGTAATTGAGTGGCCTATACCCAAAAATGTGTCAGAAGTAAGAAGTTTCATGGGTTTGGCAGCATATTATAGGAAGTTTGTCACAAATTTTTCTAAGATCGTTTTTCCAATTACTTCTTTGTAAAAGAAAGGGGGGAGATTTGATTGGACTGAGATGTAATAAGAGGCTTTTGACCTACTCAAGGAGAAATTAACCACTGCACCGATCTTAAAAGTACAAGATCCCAAAGGTAACTTTATGGTTATCACAGATGCATGCGGAGAAGGATTAGGAGGTGTGCTGATGCAAGATGGGCAAGTAATTTCCTATGAATCTACAAAGTTGAAACCATATGAGATGAATTATGCATCACATGATTTAGAGTTGTTATTTGTAGTTCATGCATTGCAAATGTGGAGGCACTATTTGCTAGGAAAGCCCTTTGAGTTGGAAATTGGCCATAATGAGTTAAAGTACCTTTTTACTCAACCTAATCTAAATGCAAGACAAAGAAGATGGTTAGAGTTAACAGCTGACTCTGATTTTAATATCAGTTATATTAAGGGAAAAGAAAATTAGGTTGTCAATGCATTAAGTAGAAGACGACACATTGCTTCTATAGTAACAATACAAACCAATTTCAAGGGGCAAGTACTCCAAAAGTGCAAGGAAGATGAGTATTACTTGAAAGTGAAGAAAGCACTCATGAATAATCCACAAGATTCTAGCTATATAGGTTTTCAATTTGAACCTAATGGAATACTTAGATATAAGGGTAGAATCTATGTACCCAACGTAAAGGAGTTAAGAAATTTGGTATGGAAGGAAATACACAAAGCAGCGTACTCTAGACATCTTGGAGTAACAAAAATGATGGCTGATGTAAAACCATTATACTTCTAGAATGGAATTAAGGGAGATGTCACTAGTTTTGTGGCTAGGTGTCTTGAGTGTCAAAGGGTGAAAGTTGAGCATCATCATCCTGTTGGCTTGTTATACCCACATGATATACCAAAAAAGAAGTGGTAAGTTATAAGTATGGACTTTCTGCAAGGATTGCCTATGTCAAGGAATAAGCACAATGCCATACTGGTGGTAGTAGATAAGCTTACAAAAGTATCACATTTTATACCAAGGAACCTAACTGATGGGGCACCTATCATAGCAAGAAAATTTGTGCAAGAAGTGTTTAGATTGCATGGAATTCTTGAAAAGATAATTTCTAATAAGGATGCACGAGTCACTTCTAGGTTTTGGAAAACCTTGTTTTCTGCATTAGGGACTCAGTTAAATATAAGCTTAGTGTATCATCCAAAAACGGATGGGAAAATAGAAAGGGTAAACCAAGCATTGGAAGATCTACTTAGCATGTATTGCATGGATCAGCAGTACAAGTGAGAGGATTACTTACCCTTGAATTTACTTACAATAACTCTTATCATTTTGCAATTAAAATGACTTCTTTCGAAGCTTTGTATGGTCAAAAGTGTCGAACTCCTAGAAGTTGGGATAAACTTGAGGATTGAGTAAGTCTTGGGCCAAAAATGTTGGTTGAAATGGATGAACTAGCTGAAATGGATGAACAAGTTAAATTAGTTAAGAAAAGGTTAGCTGAAGCTAACAATCGACAAAAAAGCTATGCTGACGCTAAGAGAGTGCCCCGTAATTTTGCCTTAGGTGACAAAGTTTTGTTGAGAGTGAAACCTCACAAGAGCTCCATTAAATTTGGAAAGTATTCTAAGTTAGCCCCGTGTTACGCTGGACCTTTTGAGATTCCAGAGGAAGTGAATCCAATAGCCTATCAGATCACGTTGCCATTAGCTCTTGCCAGAATGCATAACGTCTTCCATGTGTCCTACCTTAAAAAGTATATACCAAGGGATAATCATGTAATTGATTGGACTACCTTATAGGTATGAGACTCCAAAGTAGTAACTGTAAAGCCTATCAAGGTGCTAGGAACATGTAAGCTACGCTTGTGTAACAGAGAAGTCTTGCAGTGCAAAGTCCAGTGGGACCAGTACACAAAAGACACAACTACTTGGGAGGAATATGTAGAAATTTAGTAGAAATTCCATCAAATTCTTAATGCTTTTGAAAATGTTGAATAAAGTAATGTTAGTTGTTATATTTTAATAATACCTCAGGTCATCAAGGACGATGATTCACAAGGGGGGGAGTATGTTACACCCCAAATGTAGAGTTACTATTTACTACTACTGCATAGGGTAAATATGGATGTAATGTGAAATTTGGAGATGAATAAATTATGCTTGTACCTTGTTATCAATATGAATGTTATCTCATTTGATGATTGTCTCATTTGAATGTTATCTTAGTTGATGTTATTCATGGTAAAATACTACATATATGTGAATGAAAGGTTATTTAATTATCATTATTCTAACTTTGAATATGTTTATGTATACTACATATTGTTATGAACAATTGACTGTCGTGTGCATGTGTTAGTGGATGCAGGTATGTGTTCCATTCCTCCAGGTATAAGGGAAGTATCACTTGAGAGAAGATCTTGGTCGAGTAACCGGTAAAAGTAAACTATCTAAGCATAAACACACACCACATTAGAAAGATTGAGTTGAGTCAGTTTGAGGGTAATAGGTAAGTCATCCTTAGTGGATATGTTTGCATTTGAAAGTCTTGTTTACTTTTGCATGCATTGGGTGATGTTTATTTGTTTGAGATTTTAAGATCTTTCTTGTGCTATTATGATCATATGGACAAGTGGGATGTACGTGGAAGTATGTTTATATATATATGCACATGCATGTCAATGGGATCTAACGACACGTATATGCATATGTATAGATATACCACACGTACACACTTATCAATGTGATGGTAAAAGTGAATGGCTATATGTGGAATGGATGTGAACATATATATGTGTATAGTATATACACGTATCCATATGTATATGTATATCGTTACATGTGTACGTTGGCGGATGGACATGCTCATATAGATGCATCGATATAAATATACCTACACATACGTGTACATAGAGGTATATACATTTATACCTATATATATATGTGCTTACATTCAATATAATGTGTTTATTATATACTATCTTGCATGTACTCACAAATAAATACATATATATATATACATATACACACATATATATACATATGTATATACATATATGTATTTATGTATTTATGTATTTATGTATATATGTATGTATATATGTATATATATATACATATATACATACATATATACATATGTATATATATATGTATATATATGTATATATATGTGTGTATATGTATATGTATATGTATGTATGTATACATATATATATATATATATATATGTATATATGTATATATATATGTATATATGTATATATATATGTATTTATGTATATATATATGTATTTATGTATATATATATATATGTATATATGTATATGTATATATATATGTAAATATATGTATATATATGTAAATATATGTATATATATGTATATATATATATATGTGTGTGTGTGTGTTATTTACATATATACATATACATATATATATTTACACACACATATATATATATAAATATTTATATATATAATATATATTTATATATATGTAAATATATCTTTATATATATATATATATGTAAATATATCTTTATATATATATATATGTGTGTGTGTGTGTGTAAATATATGTATATATATATTGTAAATCTATAATGTAAGCATACATTCAATATATATATATATACATATTATATATATATATATATATATAAATAAATATATATATATATATATCGAATGTATGCTTACATTATAGACTTACAATATATATAAATATATAAATATATATAGATATAGATATATTAATGGATATATATAAATATATATTAAACATATTAAATATGTCAATAGAGATTGACTATCTCTTATTCTTTAAAGTTGATTTAAAAGGTCATTTTATAGTCGATATAGATTATGGAATGAATGTCGATGTTGACCATGTCTATGGAAGCCAATTTAAAAGCTTTTGACTGCTAGTGGAAATCAATTATCATTGTGATTAGCACGTGATTTATGGCTTGGCATTACATTTGATATTGTTGGCCATAGAATGCTTGACTTGGTCGACGTGTTTAATGAGACCATGCTTGACTTTGTCTCATGTATTAAACTGGTTATGTTGATTCATATACCTGATGGGTCGATAGAAATTTGTTGTCATACAATGGAAGTTGACTAAGTTTGATGACACCAAATGTGAAGGAAAAAGAATAGGAATTGGCGCCACCTTTGTGTTTGATTTATTGTAGATGTATTCTCATTGAAATAATTTAAATTCTCCATGTGCATTTAGAATAAGTCTTTAAATTGTTGTCATGGAAACTAGTCAATCTATAGGAGGTTTTGTTGAGTCTGAGCTTAGTTGATCGTTGCCTTAATGCTAAGTTGCTTTGCATGGAGCTTGTTGTCTTTTTACATGCCTAAACTGTAGGCATTGAGGTTGCTTGGTTGCTCTATAAATAGCTGAACCATTTCATTGTGAGGGACACATTGTTTCAAGAGATAACACATCTTTTGCATTTCATATTTATGTATATTTCTAGCCATACTTTGCTTTGTATTGTGAGAGAGATAGGAGTGAGATCATATAGTTGAGAGGAGATCATATTTTGAGAGAAGTAAGATACCAACAAGTGAGATAGAGATAGTTTGGTATTCTTGAGAAGTCAATTATCAATACAGTTACTATTGGAGAGGGCCTACATTGCTGTCATTAGTTTGGATAAAGGGATAACAGGCATGAGGATATCTTCTTCTTTATTATTTTACTTTGAATGGTGTGTTTTGCATGCATGGTTGAGATGTCTTTCCAGTATATGCATTAGTAAGTTTAGAATACTATGAAAAGGAGAGTGAAGTTATTATGTTGTTTTCATAATGTGTTTTGATGTACTCCATAGTAGGAGATGGGTGTTTATCATAGGTATTATATACTAGGTATGACTGAACATGAAAAGCACATATGTGTATTTAGCTAAGTTATTGATTTAACTAGTATAGCTTATGTTTACTCCTAGGAGAGGTCATCTAGTATGGGAGAGAGTTTTATATACTTACAAGTAAGTAGGATTATCCAAGTATATAGGCTATCTTTGGAATGATGGATTATCCATAGAAAGAAATACCTAACTTGTGTACTTACTATTGAAGTAGGTATAATCCAAGTAGATTAATATGGTTGTAGGTTATTTGGGATGATGGACTATCCATTGAAGGAAATACCTATGCGTAGCTTAAGATAGCCTTAAGTCAAATCGACCCTGAGTAGTGTATGTGATAGATGACTCTGAGTAGGAATACTGAATGTAACACTTTGGCCAAAGTAGTGTGAATGTTCGAGACTCCACTCTAGATTGTGTGACTACTGAGACTAACACTATCAGTTCACCGTGATCCAGTATTACATGCTAGATAGATATTGTAGGGTTACAAGCTCTAGTTATGTAGGACACAATACTATGCTCAGTTGGTTGTTGTTATCGGTTACTCTACAAGTCTCTTCATTGAAGGGAAGGGCCATCTATAAAATGATATATATGTAGGGGACCGCATTATGAGTCTGTGGTTGGCGGAAAAGTGCCTGAGTGATGCTTCTCCTCCACAACAGGCAACAGAAGAACCAAGATTTGAAAAGAAGGATCCTGGACCGTCTTACAACTATTTGTTCTAAAGCTCTTTGGGCTATGTTTGTAATCGTATGCTTTCTTACATTGATGTATTTATGAAACGAAAAGGTATTCATGTTGTATTATGTTTTGAATGGAAATTATCAATAAAGAAAAGAAAAAAAATTATTGCAATGGTTTGTTACTTGTTTATTTACTTGTTTGGTGGAAAATATAATTTTTTACTTTATAGAAGGGTTAGTACTTTATATGCTGAGAGGGGTGAATCAGTATATATTAAATCTTAATCATTTCATTTACAGATTAATAAAATATCACATTAATTGAAAATAATAGAAGAGAACACATGCATCACACAAAGATAAAAAAGACATGATGAGACTCATTATCTCATAGTAGGATACATGAAGATTAGAATGAGAAAATTGATTATGAACTGCTATGAAGAAGTATCTAACACATGTTGATGTTGCAGTCACTATTTCGCACAATTATCCCTTCACACTGATTTTGATCACTTCATATTTTGTATTTTGTTCTATTATTAATCATTATCAATCATCACTTTTACAAATGAATTTGATCTTCTATATATCCTCTACAATAAACTCAAAACCTTTATTAGGTCAGCTCCATTATGACCTTTAAAAGAAACGCTTGATATCTCACTAGTCGAATCCAATTATGTATAATATTTATGAGAGAAAAAAATTGAAGAATAGCACATGAAATTTCAAGACCCACCCATATCATTACACATCCCCCAAAACAAATTACATAATTAGGAATAACCACGGATGATGGAGACAAGTCTGTTGGCCCAAATAATGACAACACTTCGAAGACTATCATCAATTCACCTTTGCACTCCCAAGGAGAGACCAAGACTATCATGCAGACCAAGAAGTAATAATTTTAGTACATGCACAATATCTACTAAACCTTCTCCCAAAGAATTTGATCCTCATATTCTAGCGCAAGAAGAGAAAATCACTTAATAAATTTGAACAAAGAATTTTGGATAAACTACAACACATTGTTATTCAAAAAATTGATCTTGTGGAACACTAAAACACCTGAAGCTACTTTGTAGTGTATATTTAACATTATTGATCATGTTTACAAAACCGTAAGTCCAATACTTTACTTTCAGAGGAATGCAAAGTTTCTAAATACACTAATATCAACACATTATACTGCCAGAGTGCATATCAGAATAATGTTACTTGTAACTCACACTGTAGAGGATGTGATGACTTGACTTCTTGGATATGCCACCTTCAGAGCTTGAACAACATATCATATAAACTGCATGACTGAATCTTGCTCAATGAAAGGATGCAGACTAGAAAACCATGACTCTACCTTATAGTCTACATTATGAATGCTTTAGTGAAACTTTTGCACTTTATTTCTACGTGAGGTACATCAAACTAAAATTATGTCAATTTAACCATATTGTGGATATATCAGAACATGAGTATCATCCTCCACATCACACTTAGTTAACATACTGATGTAAGGGGGAAATATAGCATAGGAAAACAACAATGAATCAAATCAAATCAAATTCAAAATAAGATTAAGTTCCAAACTCATACTCATGAAATGTGAAATGTAAAGCCATGAATCCAAAAAAATAAGCAACTAAGAAACTTAAATGAATAAAAAAAAACAAATCTTACCATGTAATGTCGAAGTTGTATCTATATTGATGTTGGATTGCATCTGAATCAATATGAAGCCTCCATTTGTTGTTTACAAAAGCTTCAAAGTGTGTTAATGGTGATCGAAGATGTGTGTAAAAGATGTCAAGAATTTGAATGCTAATTCAGCATGACTTTGTTGCATAAACTCTATAGATTCTCCTATCTTTTTTGAGAATGAAGAGGGTTGTTTTATAGATTTCATGTTCTAAGATGAATGATTGAGATTCAGTTGTAAAATATCTTGATCAATGGTTGAGAACCGATGAGAGGAAATAGATTGGAATGATTAGTGGAATTAGATTGGACTGATTGGGGGGATTGGAGAATAGATGAGTGGTTAGTGGGATTGAGGAATAGATGAGTTAGTTAACTGATTAGAGTGAGAAATCAATGGTAATGATTTGCTCAATCACAAAAGGGGTGAGGATAATTAGTTAATATTTGGAGATGAACATGCAAGTCATGTTTGACTTTAACAAATAAAGATGTATTTGTTTGTTGACTATGTTGAATGATTTTGAATAATTGATTTAATTATTTAAGTTTAGAGAAGGGAAAAGTGATTTAATTAAATTATTAAGTGGTAACAATTTAATTGATTTAGATTAATAGTGTATATTAGTGACATAATTAAATAACTTGTGTTTATTTAATTAATCAGGATAGATAAGGTTAAATTAGGACATTTATTATTTAAATGAGATTTATTTAATTAGTCAAAAATGATGATTGAGGATGAATTAATTAAATAATGTTAAATCACTTAATTAATAGATGAATATAAAATTTGATAATAATTAAATAATAATGTATTATTTAATCATTTAGGGAAGAAGGATGAAAGTTAGTTAAATAGTGTTGTCCGCCAATTAGGACAATTTAGGTATCTACATTTTTCCCCTCTTTGATACAATTCGATTTTGAGCATATTGTCAAAGAAAATTCAAAAATTCTTGCTTAGGAGTTTGCCCCTGTATGCCCTAGTGATGAAGGGATAGCATGGTGCCCCCTCAAGAAATTTGGTGAAAATTCTGGGTAATGAGCCAATTTTTTTGACAAGCTGATGAGATACATTTAAGTGCAAGGATTGACAGAAGAAATGTTGACTAGAATAAAATGTTAGTAAGATTTAGAAGATAGGAGAAATTGGATGATTGATGATATGTAAAACATGATGAATTTTCTTTTGCTTCATAGAGACTTCGTATTTTTAGCAATCCTTATTGATGTAGCAAATAGAGATGATGCACTAAGGTATTGATGACCCAGGTGGCATTGTATCTTTTGCATGGACTTTGACTCTGCAAACAAAGAGTATTTTTGCTCATATCAGACATATGGAAACCCTATTAGAGTGTATGGGTGAGTTATCTCAAAACATTTTAGACCAGTTACACAGAGAGGTATGGAGTACCTATCATGCAGTTGCTACATGAATCGCCCCAAAATGACTTCCACACATAGAACGAAGCAAGTATTCATTATGGTAGTCTTACAAAAATATCTAACAAACAAAAATCAATGATCAATGCCCCATTCCTTCTTCTCTAAATCCTTAATGGACATCCTTGAGAGATCTTGGGAATGTGACATTAAGATAAATCAAGAGATAAGATCACAAAAGATAAACAATGTTGTAGTATCACTTGTTATGATTGTTTTGATGTTTTAGGATTATCCATTGATGATGTCTATTGTAGGAACGATTTATCCATTAATACATATGTCAGGATGTTGATGATGATTTTCAAAAGGCAAGGTAGTTAACACTTAGGCATTATTTTAGTTTGATGATGATCCAGTCATTTTAATTCTTTTCTTGTAAGTTTTATATTTTGATGTTTTCTTTGTTTGCTACTTACTTTGTCAAAGGTTGGAGGTGATGATTATTTTGAATGGAATGTTTATTGTGGATATGTGCCAATGGAGATAGAAATTTTGAGGTTTTCTAAATTATTTGATGTTTCTTTTTGTTGTTTTCTATATTTTTATGAATATTTTTGGATTTTGATAAGATATTTGAATGTTTTTATTTTGGGGGACTAACCTAGTGCCTCAAGGGCTCGTCGATGATGGCCTTTCCTAAGCTATACATGCAGAGGCTTGTAGTTCACTTATTTTGACTCAATTGAAGCTCATCCAGAGATGACCTACAATATTTATAGGATTTTGATGTTTTCGACTTTGTTTATTTTGTGGATGTTTTGATAAAGAGATATCAATATGTAGGGATATCAATAGTCTTTTGAGATCTTGTTGATAGGCTGGCTAAAATCGATTGATCTGATTGAGTAATTTTCAATAATGATAACATTATTGAGGATACACAATAATGCAAATATAGTGTTGTCCAAATAAGAACAACATGAGGATTGGGAAGGATACATCCCAAGATGATGATTGATCGAGATTTGTAGTCAAGCTAGGAACAAGATTGTCGAATGTTTTGGTACCACATTGAAGTAGATGTAAGATGCAACTGATATGGATTTTTTGAATTGTTTGGATGATGCCCATATCATAATGTGAGCTAGAATACATAGATCAAGATCTATTTTGAAGAAATATTTAAGTGCATGTCCCCTAATGTATAGCAATGTAGGGAATGCAATGGTTGGATACATGGATAAATATATGGATGAATAGATATGTAAAGGATGCCAGGGATTATCTTATGATAGGATAACATGTTTGGATAGAGTATGCCCCTTTGGACAATGCATTTTGGCTTAGATAATATTGGATGGGATAGGATCAATGATAGTGACCCATGTCAATATGTTTACCATAACCAAGTGTGAAGTGTACATCAAACCTTTTCCAAGATCAAGATAAGTTGGATTTGGATGAAAATGGGTTGGATGAATGGTTCATGAATTTTATTATGGATAAGATGGATAGAATATGGATGGAATGTTGGATTTATTAGGGATAAGATGGATGGAAGATGGATGGAATGTTGGATTTATTATGGATAGGCTAAGATTCTTCTACTTGAAATGGCACATGTAGATGTTCAATTCTACACGATGCCTATTTTCCAAGTTTTCATCATGGTACTTGTCCAAAGTGCCACTACAGTGGTTTTCACTAGAGGATAATTTTTCTCTTTACTCTTTTCTTGATGATTTTTTTTATTTATTATTTTTGAATGTTTATGCTCATGTTGAACGACTTGGTGGTACTAATGTTGATACTGCTAGTGTTGATATAGGTGTTGTTGTTTTCATGATGTGCAACGATATCCCTCTTGGAGTCGGTTTGCTAAGATACTAGCACTTGAATGTAACTCTTGATAATTCTTATTTTTCTTTGTTGATACTAGAGTTGACCTTACCTTGGTGTGCACATCATGATAGGGTGTCCTTAGAGTCCTTATGATAAAGAGTTGCTACCAAGACATGGTCAATGTGAGATTTGGATATCATGGATGTCAAAGTGGATGATGAAATGCATTGAGGGATATAAGATTCAAATGGATTGGTTGACAGTTTGGAACCTTTGACTCTCCAAACTTGGGATGATGAGTAATGATGGGTGGATATGAAGATTCAATTGGGACCAACATCTTCATATACTTTATAGGTCGCTCTTGAACCTTTCTTTTGTATCGTGGGACATTTTTGATGGATGAACTTCCATTTTTTATTTTGCCCCATAGTTTCTTTGACTAATGGATTTTGATATGGATGATTTTCTTGCTTCTTCTTTGGTATCCATTTGTATTTGCTTTGTCCATTTTGTTTTATCGATTCTTTTTCTTCAATGACTTGTTCCTTTCTTTGATATAACTTTTTCTCTTGTTGTTGGTCCCAATTAGAGGGTGGAAAAACATGTGGATGACGATTCATGATATGAACGGTTGTAACATTGGTAGAAATTTCATCATAAAGACCCTTTGTGCTCCCCATGTTGGTGTTTGCATTAGATAAAGTTGCCCCTAGTATTATAGATGTATCACTGATATGTTTAGATTCCTTAATTGCTAAATAACCAAGACCTTGATGCTTAGGATTTTCAATAAACTGCATTGGTTCTAGGATACCCTATTCATCTAGGCCTAATCCTCTGCCTTGTAATGGACCCATTGAAAAAAATTGTTTGCAATAGGATATAATTTATTTTGGAAACAAGGTGCTAATCCTTCTTTTCTTTGTTGTGGATCTTCAAAGGTGATAGCTTCTTCATTGGTAATATATCTTGCTCTAACAAAGGTAAGTGATCCAATTTTATAAGTAATAGGTCCCTCAATATGTGGGATAACTGCCCAATTGATATCTTCGACTTGATCTTCAAAGGATGTTTTTGATTCACAATCCATGTAGAAGGCTTCTTCATGATCCATTTTTGCTTGTTATTCAAAGGATGTTTCTAATTCATAATTCACCTATAAATCTTCTTCATGATCAATTCCTAATATGTCTATGGATTCTACTATGCCTTGATCATGGGTAAGGATGTTAAGAGTAGGATACTCTTTTTCCTTGGTAATGATGTCAAGAGTATGAGACTCTTTTTTTGGATGAAGATTATCTACATGTAATTTAGGAGTAAGCATATCATGGGTAGATGTGTGTGCACTTGGTATATGGATTTGTTCTTCTTTTGGAAAACATTGAATGTCTTGGAAGGTATTCGCCAAGTTATTATAGTATTTTGGTGATAGGGATTTTTGATCTTAACTTTGTGTGGTGTTATCTTTGATATGCTTTGGTTCACATTCTTGACATGGATCAACTTCAAAGAATGGGTTTTTTTTAAAGGATCCTTGGATTTCCTTGAAATGTGAACATGTGGGTGATATCTCTTGGCTTAGATTTTTTGCATTGAGCATAAGTGTTGGATTAAGAGTTTCTTGATCATCAATACATGCTACCATGAGGTTGAATGATGTCAATGTATCTTGGACATGATCATTGCTAGACTTTGGTGATTGATTTTGATCATGCTTGGGAATAAATTCTCGAGTCATGTCCTCTTGCTCACTAGGAGAGGTAAAGACATCTCCAATGTGATCAATGGTAGAAAGATCTTGATCATTATTTTCAAGTTTTGAGGTTGAGACATTGTCGTTGTTATCGTTAGTAGTTGAACCTTGAATTTTTTCTTCAATAGTTGTTTCTCCTTGATCAATAAGGTCTTGGATGATATTTTTGAGTTTAAAATAGTTTGATGCATCATGACCTTTTGCTTTATGATATTCACAATAAGTGTTGTCATCGTACCCTAGGGTTTTGAAGATAGGTTCGTAATTACCTAATGATTTTGGAAGTGTGATAATTTTAGCATTGGCTAACATTTTTAACACCCCCTTGATTGGCTCCCCTAAAGGAGTGTATTTATGTTTAGTGGTGTGGTTGGATTATAAGGCTTGCTGTGGTGGAGATGATTGTTGTATTTGAGATGGAATTTCTTGTTGGTTTTGAGATTGATGATTTTGATGATGTTGTAGTTGATGATTTTGATGTGGATATCATTTATTCAGGGGTTGATATTTTTGATGGATTTGATTTTGATGTTGGGTGATCTAATTTTTATTTTATGACCATTGATGTTGTTGATTCATTGTTGCTGATATGAATCGATGTTTTGATGATGTTGGGAGTGTTGTTGATGATATGTCATGTTTTGATTTTGTTCAATTATGTCAACTATAGTGAATTTAGGGAAATTTGATGTTGTAGATTTTGTCCTTGATGGTGATTTTGAAACTCTTGATAAGAGTGATTTTGATATGGATGATGATTTTGATTGAAATATGCCATATGACAAGATGCGCTAAAACCTTGATTAGGGGAATCCATAGTTGATATATTATTGGCATTTACATAGTATATGATGATCCCATGGGTGTATGGAGTGGAACTAGATTCGATTAATAGATTGATGTCCCCATTGGTGATATTTTGATTTGAGATTTTGTGTGGTAAAATGATGTATGAAGATGATGTGTGAAAACCTTTTGTTCAAAGGTTGTTGATGGTTTTCTATGGATTGTATGATTGCTGCTCAAGACCCTAAAGTATGAGTGATTTTGGTGGATGTCTTGATATGACACTAATCTTAAGACACAAGGTGTACAAGACTTGGATTGATATTTTGGTTTATTTTTAGAGGATATGTTGATACTCTACTTGAACTAGGCTTGAGGTTGCAAGCAAAGTTTGATGTTAATGTCCTAGAAAATGATAGCAAGAGGATAATCCAAGTTGTTTGATTTGTGTCTTTAAACTACGTTGATATTTTGATTTGCTTGATGGATATAGAGAAGATGCTGATATGATTTGTGTAGGTCTGATTGTTTTTTATTTTCAAAGGATGGAAGATTAACCAATTTTGGATCAATTTTTTATTTGCACTAGAAAATAGGACAGTAGCAGACCTCTTTGTAAGGACAATGGAGGTAATCTTCAAGACAATAGCGGTTGAAACTCAGGATGATAGTGGTCAAAATTTGAACAATAGTGATCTCTATTTCAAGTTGTGACTAGTAAACAGAGAAGACAATAGCGTAATTTTGATAGAAGTGGTAATTTCTAGGATAGTAGCGGTTGTTTTGTCAAGACAACTGTGATAGGTTTATCAAGAGCGATCTTTGTTTCAATTTTTCTTATTGGTGAACCAGTGAACATAATAGCGGTCATTTTGATAAAAGCAACAATGTTCAGGATAGAAGTGGTCAAATATTAGGACAACAGTGGTCAAAATTTAGTACAGTAGCAGCAAAGTTTTGGACAAAAGTGGTAGGAATGTCAATAGTAGCCTTGTTTCCAAATTTTCTAGTTTTTTTAACAACAGTTTGTTGGACAATTTTGTAATTTTGATATATTTGGTTGATCTGATTATTTTGAGAATATTGTATGAGATTTGGTAAGTGATAAAGCACATCAATCAAAGTGTATAAAACTGACTGTAATATTTTGATGATAAGGGGCCAAAATCAGCCAATGTTTAAACTGGTAACAACATCGAAACATATCAAGATATATTATCCCTAAGGTTGTTGGGGAAAATGTGTCTCAACCTTGAAATTATATATGGTTTATTGTTGATAGGATGTATGTTGGTATGTGGCCACTGATCATGCAAATACTGTACACTCGTAGCAAGATATGAGGTTCGGGGCATCACCCCAATTTTTGTTTTTGTTAACACGTCAAAGTTTTCCTGCTAAAACGTCAAGGTTTTTTCCCACTAACACATCAAGGTTTTTTCCCACTAACACGTCAAGGTTTTTTTGTTAACAAGCCAAATAAAAAATGACCTTGTAAAACCCTAATTCTAAAAGGTTCCAAAAATCTTGTTATAAGTGGTTGGGATGTATGTAGATGTGGGTGTATTCTAAGAGTCTAATAGTGGTCATGTTGTCTCTTGATCTCTGGTGGTGATACTCCTGTGAGAAGCTTTCTCTGCAAGTATATTGTAATCTTTTGATTTCTGAATAATATATTGGGTGATTTTTGGAGTGTGGGGTTTTTTTCCCGAAAGGGTTTTCCCCACGTAAATCATTGTGTTGTGATATGCATGATATTTGTGTTTATTTCTATTTAAGTTTCTGTAACTATTAAAGATTTGTAAAGTTTTGCATTTTTCCCCTCTCAAGACTAGTGTAGGAAGTTGTTCCGCTACCTTAACTTCCTTACAAAGGTCAAATTGTCCAATGGCAACACTTTCAGGCCCATAACTTGGAAGCTCCTTCAAAGTAAGGTAGGGACACCCTTTTGGGACGTATACACTTAATTCTTTCGAGAGTAGATAAATAGGGGCCTCTTAGAATGGAAGGGAAAGCTATAAGTAGCTTAAACTAAACCAAAAAATTTTGTATCGACTCAAGGGAGTTCATATGGTGAGTAAAGTTCTTCCAAGTACGGTGCGCATCTCTTGCACTGAACTGTGTCACCAAGTAGAATATCTCAATCAAAAGGTGGGTAAAACTACTTTAAAGCTCTTAGTCATTACTCAAGGGACTGATACCGATGAGGGCATAGTAAGCCACTTAATACTTTAACCACTCCTACTAGGGGCACTTATATGCAAAGGTACCTCCCCATTTTGAATGGCACCACACAACCGAAGCTAATACCAATTAAATCTTAGCTTTAACCGAAATCATTTATATAGCGGCTTGAGGGAAATTCTGCTTTGATTCACCTTCGAGTTCTCCTCTTGGGATGTGTCTCTTAGGTAGGCCCAATCTAAAGGTGATGTTGAAAATAAATTATTGTGAAACCCAGAGTGCTTTTTTCACCTAAGATCGTCAAAAGACGTGAGGGGAGAGGATACACACTTGGTTTTCCAAGCACGGTAAACACGGTATACAATTCATAGCATTTTTTTTTTAAGCCCAAAATTTCAAGTGTGTAAAGATACTAATTCGATTATTAAGTATACCAAACTCAAAGCATTTTAGACTTCAAGCAGGATATATCAATTTGCAAATTAGAAATGATTTGTTCAATTTTATAACACCAAATTGAATATTTCTAGTTACGTTGTTTGTCTTAATTGCGTCAACATATGAAACTACATTCGTTTTAATAGTGCAAAAATGAAAACATTCAATTTTAGGAGCACTAAAACAAGGTGTGAGATTTGCTTGTTCAATTTTAGGAGCACCAAAATGAACACATGAGATTTGTATTGTTCAATTTTTATGAGCACCAAACAAAATGTGTGATTTTTATTGTTCAATTTTAAGAACACCAAATTAAATGTGAGATTTGTATTGTTCAATTTTAAGAACACCAAAATGAAATGTGAGATTCAATTTTAGGGGCAACAAAACAAAATGTGTTCTAACTAAGAAATCTTTTAAAACTAAAATGGACTTGGACCGTTTGCCAACTTTGTAATCAAAGTGCTAGTGGTTCTCATTAAAAACGTTCCATAATCCTGCAAGGGCTACACCAACAATGTTAGAAACTTCCCAAACATAACAAACAATCAATCATTAGGGTTAGGAAAATTGAAAAAATAAAATAACCTTAGCAAGTTGAAACAGAATCAAAAACCATTAAAACAATAGTGGATCTTTTTAGGACAGTATCAAACTCTTTTCTCTGGAACAACAATGGCCAAGTTAGACGATAGCAATCAAGAAAATTACAATCATGGACCTATTTAAGGCAATAGTGGCCCTGTCAAAATCAACTTTGTTAGAAACCTACAACATGAAAGAGATAATAGCGGTTAAAAAAGCAATAGCGCGCTTGTTTAGTACAATAGCGGTAGAAAAAAATACAACCACAATAAAATTGTGAAAAAAACTACGTGAAAATTCTAGAACTTCTATGTTTTAGTTATCAATAGTGTTTCCTACAAAATATATTAGCATTTAGAAACTTGTAACTACTCACCAAAATTTCCAAAATATTAGTGTTAAGGACCTAGGGTCCCATCGGGAGTGCCAATTAATGTAAGGGGGAAATATAGCATAGGAAAAACAACAATAAATCAAATCAAATCAATTCAAAATAAGATCAAGTTCCAAACCCATACTCATGAAATGCAAAATGTAAAGACATGAATCCAAACAAATAAGCAACTAAGAAACTTAAATGAATCCAAAACAAAACAAATCTTACCATGCCATGTCGAAGTTGTATTCCTATTGATGTTGGATTATGTTTGAATCAATATGAAGCATCCATTTATTGTTTGCAAAAGCTTCAAAGTGTGTTAATGGTGATTGAAGATGTGTCTAAAAGCTCTCAAGAATTTGAATGTCAATTTAGCATGACTTCGTTGCATAAACTCTATAGATTCTCTGATCATTTTTTAGAATGAAGAGGGTTGTTTTATAGATTTCATGTTCTAAGATGAACAATTGAGATTCAGTTGTAAAGGATCCTGATCAATGGTTGAGAAACATTGAGACAAAATAGATTGGAATGATTAGTAGAATTAGATTAGACTAATTGGGGGGATTCAAGAATAGTTGAGTGGTTAGTGGGATTGAGGAATAGATGAGTTAGTCAACCGATTAGAGTGAGAAATGAGTGGTAATGATTTTCTCAATCACAAAAGGTGTGAGGATAATTAATTAATTAATATTTGGAGACGAACATGCAAGTCATGTTTGAATTTAACAAATAAAGATGTATTTGTTTATTGAGTATGTTGAATAATTTTGAATAATTGATTTAATTATTCAAGTTTAGAGAAGGGAAAAGTGATTTAATTAAATTATTAAGTGAACAATTTATTTGATTTAGATGAATAGGGTATATTAGTGACATAATTAAATAACTTGTGTTTATTTAATTAATCAGGATAAGTAAGGTTAAATTAGGACATTTATTAAATAAATGAGATTTATTTAATTAGTCATAAATGATGATTGAGGACGAATTAATTAAATATTATTAAATCACTTAATTAATAGACAAGTATAAATTTTGATAATTAACTAAATAATAATGTATTATTTAATCATTTAGGGAAGAAGGTTGAAAGTTAGTGAAATATTGTTGTTCGTTAGTTAGGATAATTTAGGGTATCTACACATACTAAACATTATTCTTCCTTATACTACTTTGTAGACTTTCCAACTATGCAACAACTATCTACGAAGTATGTGCATGCTTTTGCATTACATATGACATCAATGATAGTACATATTGGGTTGACATCAATGATAACTCCTATTGCCAATAGGGCAACATTCAAGTCATCATGTGTAAAGATAGATTCATGAAGAAGCCAAGACCTTTGGTGAAGTAGAAAGGACAGATGGGTAGTGGTATGCATGAAAGTAATGAGATGAGAGGTTTTAAAAAAGACAAAGGATCATTGAAGATAGAAGGATAGTTTCAAGGTCTCAAAAGGGGAGAGTGATTAAAAGGGAGATAGTTGGAGCTCAAAAGTGGCAGACACATCAACAAAGTTGAGGTGCAAAAGCCATGACAAGTGGATCGAGTCACTAATAGGGCAAGGTTTTTTCATTAGGACAATGATTGACAAAAGAGGCATGTTGTATGAACCAAGAGGGTTAGTGTTAATGATTTTAGGGAAGCGAGGAATATTTTTTGAAGAACTAATAAAGGATGATCTACATTACAAGCATCATAAAAGTCAACTCAATTAAAAGGGATTCAAGACAAGTGGCATCCCTTCAAGGAGAGATGCAAGTCCAAATAATGCACTACTCTTAATGAAGATGTTGATTAGATGGAAGATCTTTGACCATGATAAATGAAGAAGGTATAAGAGATTATACAGTCATAAAAGGGGTAGCAATCTCATAACAGTAGGACGGTCACTTTAAACCATTAAACTAGGACAATCACATTGAAGGAGCACAGTCAAGTTTGAATTTTGAAGGGAAAGGGAATTCCTTATAAGACATGTGGAATATTGGATTGAATACCTCAAAGAGTGTGATCTCATGCAATTCTAGGATAGTGACATTGAAGTATGGAAACCCCAAAAGTAGACAGACCTGTGAGCATGAAGTTTAAGTGGAATTCCCATAGGAAGCATGACATTAATTTTTTAAGGTGGTAGTCCACAATTCAAGGTCTATGGTGAAGTACATAAAGAAATGAATGCAAACTCTTACAATAAAAAGAAAATGACAAATCAATGAAGAGTAATCATTATCTAACATTGTTGTTTTTGTCAAAAGGAGAAGCATATAGAAATCAAAGCATGAAAAGAATGGACAGTCATAAACAAGGGTAGACCATCCATCTAAACTTTAATAGATTCCATAATAGTTACAAGTCAGAGAATTGAAGGGGTTTCCAGTTGAAAGGAGTAACCAAGGGTAGAGGAGTTGAAGAGCTAGGACAGTCATTAGATGGTGACCTTCAAGAAATAAATGGATAGTGGTTTATGAAAGTCACCATACATCCAAAGGATAGTGTAAGTACTCCATCAATCAAGACTGTAACCCTTTGTCTGACAAGGACTCCCCGGACCTTGAAAGAATGGTATATATGTGAACTAGATAGAGATGCTAGAATGTTGCCACTATCCTTATCCTTATCTTCTTCCTCTAGAGGGATGTCTTCCAGATCATGAAATTCTTCAGACCCATCTGATTTTGATTCTTTGTCAAAGATGACTTCTATATAGTGGACTTTCCCTTTTCCATGATACCTGTGTCCTGGAACCCATGGTTCTCTACAAGAGAAGCATTGTTTCTTTCTTCTAAGCTCATTCTTGGTCTCATCATCATTTTATTAGGTGTGGCAGGGGAGTCAATTTCTAAACAGTCCAAAGTTTCTTTTAGAAATTCCCCTTTGTCTTATTCCATTTTGAAGGTTTTGATTTATGTTGAGGAACATAATTCTTTAGATCAAAATCTTTCTTGATAGTCTTTGGAAGTGTTGAGGGGTGGAATGCTTTCACTAAGCCCCTAAGTTGTTCCACCAAGCCTTCAATGAATAGGACTATGAGTCTTCTATAAAAAATTTAGTTATCATGACTGATAGCTTCTAGAAATCTACAACATATTCTTCCATAATTCCTTTCTACTTGAGGTGAGCCAATTCTCTAAAATTTTCTTTCATATCTCTCCTACTAAACCTCTCAACTAGTCTGCTATAGGATTCATCATAAGATTTTATCAATTTGTTGTCTTGGCTAACTAGACCATGGTACCACCAACCATGATCAATTCCTTCCAAGTGCAAAATAGAAAACTTTATGACATCTTCTTTAGACATTGGCTTGAGTGTTAAACATGTATCGAGTTTCTGCAACCATTCCCTAGTAGTGCTTTTCTCAGATCCATCAAAAGGGGAAATAAATAGCTTTCCCAATGAGTGTTCTAGTTCTTTTGGCTTGAGGGGTGAATGGTAAATTCCCCTTTTATTCTTCTTCATTTCCATGAAATCTTTCAAGGACAAGATCTCTTTGATTAGAGGGTCCAAATCCCTATATTCTTTATAAGCTCTTTAGATGTCATCTTGGAGGGTAGTTTCTCCCTCTGGATTTTCTTCCACTCTTTGAATGAACTTGGGCTTGAGGGTCCTATTACTAAAGTTTGTTCTAGAAATTTGTGTAACAATCATCTTCTCCTTCCCCTCTCCACCATTTGATTCACCGAAGGCACCACCTCTATTTATGTTATCATTCTCCTTCCTTACATTAGCTTGCATCCACTGAAACATTTGGACAAACATGTCAGCAAGATGATTTTTACCTTGTATCATTTCCTCAAATTTTGCTTTGGCTTCATCCTCCCCCATTGTTTCTTCTTGCTCTATGATCTTTAGTTCTCTCCTTTGGAACCTAATCTCCCTTTCACTTGGTAAAATTAATCATTAGGAAACCCTACATGTCAGTATAATCTTAGTCTGATACCACTAAAATGTCCCTAACATGTATTTTAACAAAACTGATATATATATATATATATATATATATATATATATATATATATATATATATATGTATATGTATAGATTGTAATTCAATTTTAACATATGAACCAAAGAAGATCCTCTAATATATTGATATATCAATTATAACTCACTACAATGATCTAGAATGATATACAAGATTGCCACATATCAACATGTAATATTATTGTCTTTCTTACAAGATCCTTTGAAGTGCAGATGCAATATCCAAATGAGAATGACCTCAAGAACCAAAGGGGTTTCAACCTCTGATCCTAGTGATCACTAGGTTTTTATCTAATGAACACAACTCCTTTGGTTTTTCATCCATAAAAGGAATTAGAACACAAGTGTCCCAAAATACAAAAAAAATGACATAATAATTTGATGCATTTACATGAATTGGTTTCCCTCCATTTATATGATAGCATTCCTCTTTGAGGAACAGGTTGGCCTTGAGCCCAATTGGCACCAAAGCCAAAAATTTGAATTCCCAACATGCTACATTAGGTCAGCCTTAAGGCTAATGTAGATTCCTTGGAATAATTATGCCTTCCCATAGACCCATCCACATTCTTTCATTTCTCATTCCAACTCCTTGAAACTTTTCCATTACTGTTGCATGATCCCATAATGTTTTTATGCTTCAATCTTGTGGAGGTGGGTGTTAATCGACTAGCAGAATTGCCTTCTATTAGCAATATCTTTTCACTGTCCAATCCTCCCTTATGGAGTTTTGGATATGATGTGCAAATACCATCATACGTGCTATTTTCTAAACCACACACTTGAACATGCTTCTAAGGAGGAATGCAGAGGGATTCCTAGAATCAACTCTATCCCGACATAGTGAGCCTAAACTAGTGATCTTTTGATGGCGATATCTTCTTAGTAAGTGATCCTTTTCCTTTGAGCTCTAGATATGTTGTGGGAGCTTCATTATAGATGCTACATATGAAACCGTAGACTGAGATGAGATCCTATGGAGGAATGTGATAGAATTCCTTAATTCCACAATATAATTTTTTCAAAAAAAGAGACATGACAAATCCTGACAATTGATAGGTTGAAACAACTATTTGCAGGTGGATTTGAAAAGTGAAAAGTGATATGTACCTACCCAAAAAAGTTGCTTTTAGTGTGCATAAGAGGTATTATTCATCCAAGGGCATCTAAGTCCTTGTAGGGGTGTCCTGCTCAACTTTTAGGGTCCTCTGGTAATAGATTTAAGACTTCCATTTCCACTTGCAAAGTTGTCGGAACACTATCGAATAATTTTGTAGGTGAGTTTTTGTGGCTTGATAAGATGTATTAAAACAAATGCAACAATGGAAAAATTGTCTTCAATCCTCTTCAACCTGAGATCTAGAAATGTTGGGCCATTTTAGGAGCTTGCCTTAATCAAACCTCATGTAAGTGTTTTCGCTTCCACAATAGCAACGTTAATGATTAGAATGATAATTGAAAGGAAGGAATGATGAAACCACAAACTATTGCAAATCACCACCCCTCAATGGTTTCCTTGAAGGACTGAAGTCATACACATCACCTCAAGGATTTGGATATTTCTTGCTTGAATGCTTTGGAGACCTACAACAAGGATTAGCCTTCAAAAAATAATGATAATATGAACACACATAGAATTTGACATGATGTTGGATCTTGAATTGCTATAATAAATCACTGAAATGCTACTCTTGAATTTCTCTAGAATGCTCTTGATGTTCACCTCTTGCTAGATTCTTTCACTTATTGTTTTCTTCTAGTTTCAAATGGTGAAAAGGCTAGGTATTTATAAGCATTTATCCAATTTCTTGAAAATTAGATCTCAAAAGCCAACTCTTGAAATTTTAAATTTGAATGTTAAAATGCCACCAACAACATGCCCAAAAATGGGTCCTAGCTAAGAAGGGGGATCCTTGCCCAAATTTCCAAGACATTGAATATCAAGGGAAACGTATGAGTTGGATGCATTTATTCAATTCATGTAATTTATTGAAAAATGATACAAATGGACTCCATAATGCATAATTTTAGGAAGTTAGGGGGTCAATTAGGCTCAATAATTTAGGGGGAGCAAAAAATAGTGTAAAATTATCAAAGGGTGAAAATTTTCTACACTATATTTAGCCCACACTTTAGTGAGAGTATGAACTTATGCTTAGACTCATAGTAAAGTAGAAAAATATATGTCAAGAGGGATATGATTATTCAAATGTTAAAGAGATAGGATGGAAATGAATCTAGTGGGAGAACGCAAGCACCCATGATCAAAGATCCCATTATAAACCAACATAAGCACAAAAGGAACACACACATGTATATGAAATACAACAAGACCACATACACAAACATATAATATCAGAAAACATGAAGCATACATGATGAAAACACACATGATATGATGGAACATAAAGATGACGACAAAATGAAAACAAATACGATGTAAACACGAAGAAGATACACAAAAGAGACAAAACACAAGGTTAGTACTAAAAGATTCAAGTCAGTAAGGCAAAGAGACCTTAGTCTTAAATTGTCTCAAATACCAAACATCATCCATCGAATGTGTTGTCTAACAAAATGATGCTCTCACAAGGATGTAAAATCACTTATGAACACATGACTCCACTGGAAAGAAAGTTGTGTTATGATAGGTGGCCATGCTAAGGTGCTTGTGACTTTCAAACCATAATTTCTTTTGATATTTTCCAGGTGAATCACAAACTGGAAGGCGCTCGGGCTAGTGGGGACCACTTTTCACTAGGTGACCCTCAAAAACAAGGATAAGAAACACACTATGTCTACTAAGTGTGTACCCGTAACAAGGTGGAAAAAATGAGAAACACACTAGGTCTACTAGGTATGTACCACAAACAACCATACCAAGAGTTATAATCCCTAATAACCTTGATAAGGTGCCACAAAATGATCAAGATGCTATGTCATTGCTACACTAAGTTCAACACCTGTGAACAAGGTGAAGCAAAAATTCCAAGGTTTAATGTCATGGGGGATGAATGCAACAAGGTTTAATGTCACGAGGGACAAATGCAACAAGGTTTAACATCATGGGGGACGAATGAAACAAGGTTTAACATCATGGGGGATGAATGAAACAAGGTTTAAACCCTCAAGGGATGTTCTAACACCACCACAAAAGGTGCTTAAACAACAAAGGGGAATTTATCAATACATGAAGGTCAGACCTTAGGGAACATCACACATGACATCACCATTGAGAGAGGACTAGTCAAGAAATAGAAAATCACACCTTAGGGAACACTAGTCATAGTGCTACCACCAAAGAGAATGTCATGTGCCAAGAAAGGTCACACTCTTATGGGACATCAAGCCTAATATCACCACAAAGGAGACACGTCACATGGATTAAGAAGGCCACACTTTGGTTGACAAGGTCACACTTCCTACGAGATTTGTATGCTATCATCACTAAGAAGGGACCATTTTCTATATAAACAATGAGTGGGGGACTATATGCCCTCCCTTAAAATGTCAACATACTTGTTATGTTGGTATGTTAAGGAGAAAGAGGGGAAGAGGTGACCCTTGAAAAGAATGCATGCCTCCCCAAAAAAAGTTATCTTTGCCCCCCAAGCATAGAAACAAGGACAACCACACCAAGGACCATCATGTTGTTGCAAAAAAATATGGTTGTACTTAAGATTGTACCACTGCAAATAACAATGAGAAAAACACATAAAACTACAAATACCACATAGTGATGAGCAACATGATAGGATCAAGATCATTATTGATTAGAGGACTTAAGTGCATCAAAACATAGAAGAGTACAACAATCCTTAAGATGTATTTTATTACTCAAGCCTCGACATTCATTGGTATAATGATCATACACTCAATGATATGCACAAAATGAATTTTTTCTATAGAATTTATTTCGTATTCTTGGAGGAAGATAAATTAGAAGGGCTTCGAGAAGCCTTGACAAGACATTCTATTGATCCATAGTAGGGGTCATTTCTTTCTTTTGTGAAGAAAAATGTGTTTTTGTATCACAATAGTTCATACACACAAGACTCTTTAGGTTTAGATTGTGATATTTTGTACTTTCATATAAAGGAGGGTGTAAAATCTAATGAACCCCAATCATCACTAAAACATGTGTTTAAAGATGAAGCAATATCATGACCATTATTTATATTTATCCTAGGAGTGTTTTGTGTGATGACATTGACATTTAAGAGAAGGTTTTTTTGATCCTTTCGTTTCTTTCAAAAGACAATAACCAAGACCTCTTGTTGTTTCTTGTGTACCAAGCTCTATGGGGACACAAATACCTTGTTCTTTTACACTACATCCTTTTCCATTATAGCCAAGTTGTTTCAAAAGTTCAAAACCTCTTCCATAAATTCCTTTCATTTTTTTGAAGAAGGTGGTTTTTCATGATCATCTTCATCATAGGTGGATGTGTACTTTGTGTCTTCCTCTTTGGTATAAGTTTTGGAATCAAATGTTTTTGATGATTCAGTGCTAGGTTGTGTTGATACCATTGCTACTTCTTTCTCTTTTTCTGATTTTTGTGTAATCTTGTATTCTCCCATGAATGTGGGTGTAAAATCTAGTGATCCTCAATCATCATCCAATAAATTTGTTGCCGATGAAAGACACTCATCCTTTTCTTCTTTTGCAAAGGTTCCACTTTTGAAGTTGGTATCAATGTTCTCAAAGGAATTTTCATTCCCTTATCAATTCATTAACAATTTTTGAATTTTGGATCAACTTTTATCATGTAAACCTTATTGTTGTATATGTACTTCATTAAATAATGAAGCATTGAAGGCACTACATTCATTTCATGAATCCATGGTCTACCCAAGAGAAGATTATATGAAAGTTCATGGGGGATGAAATAGATAAGAGTTTATATGGTAACAAATTTGACTTTGACAGGTAATGTTATCACACCAAGTGGCTATTTTCCACATTATCAAAACCATGGATAGACAACTCACTTGGTTGAACTTTAGTCTTATTTGCTCCAATTCTATCCAAAAGGTTCACACTAAAAAAATTAAGCCCCAAACCATTATCAAAAAGGGTATTCCTAATCTCAACTTTGTTAATAACAACTAATATCATCAAAGCATCATTTTGTTTTTGTGTTTCCAAAGGAGGTAATTCACTTTGATGAAATACAATGTCCAAATTAGGTGAGTTTATATTCTCAATCAAAGTTGCCACCTCATTTGGTTGTGCACTAAGAGGGATCATAAATTTTTGTAAAGCACTTTGAAGCATGCCATGGTAATCAAGTGATGTTTGAATTAAATCCCACAAGGATATCTTAGCAAGAGTGTTACAAAGTTATTCAACAAGATCATATTCTTTACCACTACGTTGTTGGTTATTATGTGTAGGTGGGAGGTATGGTTGAGACAATGGAATGGATGTTGGTGTTTATTTTGGTTTCTTATTGTTCCTAGTATTATCTGTGTGAGCTATAGTATGATAACTTGGTTGCTACGACACATGATTACTAGTAAGTTTCTTTGCGAAGTTTAAGATAGAACCTAGAGGTTTAGGAGGTCCTGTAATGAGAGGTGACTTAGGAGGTCCAATAATTAGAGGACTTTTAGGAGGTCCAACAAGAGTTTTAGGAGGCCCAATAATTAGAGGATGCTTAGGAGGTTCAATAGGAGTTTGAGGAGGTTCAATAATTAGAGGACTCTTAGGAGGTCCAAAAAGAGTTTGAGGAGGTCCAATAATTATAGGAATCTTAGGAGGTCCAAAAGTAGTTTGAGGAGGTCCAATAATCAAAGGAGACCTAATAGTCACTTGTGCATTCATAACCTCAATGAATTTAACTTCTTATTGACGATCTTCTATCGAGGGGGCATCTAAGGTCACCTTGTCATCTTTATCTAAGCAAGCCATCTTACTATCTTTTGAAAGAAATGTATTGGTGATTTTATCCTCTTGCCCAACAATATCTTCCCAAGTAGGAGAGGTAGGGGGAGAGATACAAACAATATTCTCATGATGCTAAATGATTTGATCTTCTAACACCAAGATACCTTATTCACAAGAAGGCGAGTTATCAGGAGAAGAACTAGTATGATTGTCACGAGTGTCCATGATTGTATCTTTTTGCACCAAAAAATTCTCACAAATGGGAGAGATATTGGGAGAGTGACTAACATGATTGTTAATGGTTTCATTTTATTTCCTTATATTATTCTCATAAGTAGGGAGATTACAATCATACAAGCCATGTGTTACCCTATGAAAACTATATGTTTGAAAAGGAAACATGTCTCTACTTGCCTTATGGATTTTGCAATGTATTGTAACAACCTAGGGTTTTGAACTTGTGTAAAAATGAAAACTAATCTACCTAAATTATGCAATGATTCAGAAAATGTAAAAAATTATCCTATAGATCTGATGATTTCTAGCACTAAAATGCAACAATTTATCCTAAATCTACAACAAATCAAGCAGAATGACATCTTTTTTGCACATACCATAACATCTTTTAAGATTTTCAAAGCAAATAGTTGCAAGTAGAAATAGACTGATAATACAAAGACACAAATCTATGCCATTTTTTCTTAAGACACCTATAGCTAGACAGGGATGCCTAGGGGCATCTGAGTCCCTAAAAGGGGTTCAAAAAATTGAAATTTTGAATATTTATGTTGTTGTTTAATGTTGTTGTCTATGTTTGCAAACAGGTTGAACAGTTGATATTTTCTAGATCTTGCTCAATTTAAGACAATGTACCTCAAATTGTAAGTGTGCAACAAAGGTGAAAATGTTTTGACAAGTTTTGAATGCAAATTATAGATCTAAAGTGCAATAATTGACTGATTCTAATATGCCACAACCAAAAAATGATGATTTTGATGCTATTTTGAAATCAAACAATGTAATGTTTTTCAATTTATGACAATGTGATTCAAATGCAAATATGCAACAATAAAGGATAATTTTGGATGCAATTTTCAGATCTAATATGCAATGGTTGACTGATTTAAAGATGTAAAATTTTGAGAATGATGATTTGATGCGATTTTGAAACACATGCAAATTTTCACTTATTTTTAACCTAAATGAAAGATGCACTTTACATGTAATGAACAATTTCAGATTTTGACCACTTAGTGTTCATGTGGTTTTAATGTAGATTTGATCTAAATATCACTAAAACAAACCCTAATGTAACCTATGATGCAATATGTGATGCAATTGTTTTGAATTTTTACGCTTTTGAATTTTTAAACATTTTAAAGTTATAAACTTTGGAGGATGAGGCTTTGCTAGGGTTCTGGTTCGACAGCCTAGTTTGGGGGTTCGGTGGCATGGTGGTGGGGGAGGCTTGGCCCTCCCCCAAGAAGGTAATACCCCTTCATTCTCCTCCATATTTATCTGCATTCTTTGCCTTTGTGTGTTTGGTTTTGTGTGGTTTTGTGTTCCATTTTCCTCTATTGCTTTCTAGCTTGAAAGGCCTTTTAGCCGTGTGAAGTGAAATGGAGGGGGAAATGCCCCCCTTGAGCCCCCTAGGGACTCCATGAGGGATGAGGAGGTAGTTAGTGATATTAACCACCCCAAATCCTTTCGTGATGCTGTTGCAAGTGATCATTCCTTTTGTATGAGAAATGTGAAATTTGTCTTTGACTCTGTAGGTGAAGTAGAGGATTCTGGTATCAATGGAGGACCAAAAGATAGGCTTCCTCCATAAACCACTATGATTGATCCTAATGTTGATATGCTTGATTCTATTCTTAAAGAAAGGGGTACGTTATTAGAGGTTGCAATTTTCATGGCAGCCATTAACTTGGAGAACCTCCTCACGAGAAAATACCTTGATAACTAGTTTAACTCGGTGTGGAATAAAAAACTTAATGTTCAAATTTCCTTGTGTAGAATGATACAAAAGGATTTGTTTTTAATTTACTTTAAAACCAATGATATGCAAGAAAAAATCTTAAAGAAGCCTTACTGGAGCGTTGAGAAGTCTGTCTTTAGGGTTTTGTCCTGGACCTTGAGAGCCAATTATGATGAAATCCTTGCCCTGTCAAGACCTAGGTGGCTGCTAATTAAAAACATCCCTCAAGATTTGTGGTCCATTGTCCCAAAAATTGTTGAGTCGTTTGGGTATGTGATCATGGTAGATAGGCCTAGGGTCACCTTACCAGACCTAAATGCGAGGGTTCTTTCCTCTCTCAACTTGGGGGTGGAGGTACCGAGTAATATTGGGCTTAAAATCGATGGTGTCATCCACATATGCCATGTCGAAGTCCTTGGTGGCCTAGGTGCTTGCTATCTCTACAGGAAAGAGGGACAATTGAGGAAAAACTATCCTTTGATTCGAGGACCTAGTGGGCGGCCTAACACCTTGCAACCCAAGGGTTTTTAGAAAGTGGCCTCCACGACCAAGGTGGAGGCTGCCTCAATTGATTTTTTTGTGCCTCCTGATAGCCTGGAGGCTCCTCTTGGTGATCCTTTCCCCTTGAGCTCATCTCTTGAGTCCCCCATCCCTTTTGGTGTCGCCCACTCTTCACATTCTACTCACCCCTTTCCTCCCACCACTCAGTGGTCTCCACCCCCAATCCCCTCTCCCCTCATTCAACCAACTTGTCTGCGAACAACCCAGTTTTTTCCTCACCTCCATTAGTCCCTTTCTCCAGCTCTCTTTCTAACACTCCAGTAGATGTTGTAAAGAAGAATGCTCAACAATTAGCCTTATAAAACATCATGCAAAAAGGTGGAAAACTAAAGGAAAATAATCAGAAAAAATAGAAGTTATTAAAACCTATGTGAATGGTGTGATGGTTGATGAAGAAACTGTGATAACTAGCATTCAAGACTATGATAATAAGAAAGAAAATGAAAGCCCCTCCATGGTCAAATACTTAATCTCTACATTTGAAACTAGCAAATCTTATAAGAATCCAACGGGATCCAACAATAAAATGTTGAACGTTGAGAGCAATGTAATTGCCTCTACCCTAGGTGGGGGCAAGGTGACCATCACAAAAAACTGTGGTGGCTCTGGTGCCACACTAACTGAGGACACTCTTGATTCTTTCAACAACATGGTCAAGAAGTGGGCTGTAGATAAGGTTGGGGCTCCAAAAGCTGTGTCCCCAAATCCTCTTCAAACCAGTGAACCTGTAGGCCTTATTGGGCTTCCTAATGGTGAGGAGACCACTGGAAGTAAAGTGGGCCTCCCCAATGAGTTGTGTAGGGGGGACAACTTGTTAGTAGTTAAGGATTCTTCCCCATCTAGGGAAGTTGATGATACAAATAGTGAGGAGGTCCAGAATGCCTTGAAAGACCTTGT
The DNA here is from genome assembly GCA_007258455.2 of Sequoia sempervirens. Lineage (NCBI taxonomy): Eukaryota > Viridiplantae > Streptophyta > Pinopsida > Cupressales > Cupressaceae > Sequoia > Sequoia sempervirens. The sequence continues at coordinate 64,679 of VDFB02000733.1, read as the reverse complement.
GGGGGATCCTGGCCCCACTCCTTCTAAAGAACCTAAGAAAAGAGAAAGGAAAAAAAGTAGTACCCTCACAATCTGCAAAAATTCTATAGGAATCAACAAGGAGAAGAGGAAGAAAACTAGTATAGTACTGGTTGTTCCCTCCCCTAAGAGATTGAAGAATGTAGTCAAATACTTTGAAATGTTCGAGAATGCTAAAGAGTCTACACCCAAAATGATTAATGATAGTTAACTACACTTATTGGAATGTCAGGGGACTTGAGTCCCCTGATAGGAAATATGTGGTAAGAAGATTTCTTAATCTGGATCAGAATAAGGATTTTGTGTTTTTGCAAGAAATCAAGGTGGTAGGCTTTATGCTTGAGACTAACTTGAAGTTCATCTGGGGGAATGCTTTGGATTTAACCTCCAACCATGAGAAGGGCAGGGGGTGTTTCCATCTTGGTGGCTAGTAAATGGAAGCCATTTCTCACCAACTTGGGTGTCTCTCCCTATAACAGAGCTATGTGGGCCACTTTTGAAAGGGGTGATGCCAAATTTGGCATTTTCTCAATCTACGCACCCAATGATTACCTTGTGAGGTGTGAATTGTGGAAGTGGCTAATTGGGCTCCTAGAGGTCCCTTGGATTATGGGATGGGACTTTAACATGGTTGAGAATGGGGAAGACAAAAAGGGTGGCATTAGTATGGAACATAATGGTAATGAGAAGCATCATTGGTATAGAATGAAAAACAAGCTTAACATACTTGACCCTCTTGAAGGGATGAAACAAGAGAGCAATGGTGTGTGGTTCTCCTAGTGTAATGCCCAAAAAGGTGGCAAAATAATTTATAGCAGATTATATAGGTTTTATGCTAATAAAGACTTCTGTAGTTTTGAGCCCAACTGTGATGGTAGTAAAGTATTGGTTTATCCTTACACCTTATCAGATCACCACCCAATCAAGGCTAAGATAGCCATAAATAATGGAGCCAAGATTCACCCCAAGAGCAAGGACAACTTCATCCTCAACACCAGGTTGTTGAGGGACCAAGATTGCCTTGAGGCTTAAATACCCTTAGGGGTATTAATAGATGGATGCTAAAGGACACTGATCCCATAGAGAAATGGAATCACAATGTGAATGCCTGGAAATGAATCTTTCAAACTGTAGGCAAGAAGAAAGCAATGGATTGAAGGAGAGAAGAGAATCACCTTCAATATGAGCTCCTAGTTGCTAAAACAAAGATTTAGGAGAACGTTGCACATGAGCAACTCTATGAGGAGCTCAACAATAGCAAGTCCTCTCTGAGAAGGTTACAGGCCAATAAAATTCATGGGTTGAAGGTTATAGCTAAGCTTAGTTGGTTGAAAAATGGGGATAAAGGGTCAAAGTTCTTTTTCAGATACATAAAATAGAAAGGCTTAAAGGAATAGATTGATAAGATTTGTCATAATGGTGTGACCCTGTCAAATTAGGAAAACATTTTGCATCAATTCACACTATTTTACAAGGACATTTTTACGTCTAAGGACAGTGGGGAAGGTTGTTAGGAAGAAAGAAAGAAAATTAAGAGGCTAATACTTGGAAAAATTTCTAATGAGGAATGTGCCTAGCTCGCCACTTCTATATCCAAAGAGGAGATCAAAAGAGTCATCCTCTCAATGAGTAATGACAAGTCTCCTAGGATTGATGGGCTTCCTGTTGAGTTTTACAAGGTATTCATCGATTGGGTATGTGAGGATCTCCACCAGGTCTATATGGATGCCTTTGAAAAAGGGTCATTGGGAACATGTATCAACTAAGATCTTATTAAACTGCTGCCAAAAGAGGGGGATAAAACCCTGATTAAAAATTGGAGACCCATCACTTTGTTGAATGTTTCTTACAAAATACTGGCAAAAAGTATTAGCCTTAAGGCTTACCAACATCCTCCCTAAATTCATAAGCTCTACTCAAACAAGGTTTATCAAGGGAAAATATATCCTTGAAAACCTGATAACTAGTTGGGAAGCTCTTGATTGGGCTAAAAGATCTCAACAAAATGTTGCAATGCTTCTCTTGGACTTTGAGAAAGCTTATGACAAGGTGGAATGGTCTTTTCTAAAGATGGATTTGGAGGCCTTTGGATTTCCTCAGGAATTTTCTAAAATGGTTGGCACTCTCTTGAAAGATGCTTCTACCCTAGTGGAGGTGAATGGAACTAGGTTTGATGCTATTCAATTGGAAAGATCAATTAGGAAGGGGTGCCCAATTGCTCTTGCCCTGTTTGTAATTGCTTATGATGCTCTCCATTACTTACTAAGAGAGAATAGTATGTCTCCCAAAGTGAAAGGCTTGATACTACCTGACAATGGTGAACTACTAAATATTCAATTTGTTGATGACACCTCTATCTTTGTGGAGTTGGAAGAGGAAAATCTCAATAATTTAATGACAAAGCTTGAAATTTTTTGTCTTGCCTCTAGGGCTAGGGTCTCAAAGGAAAAATCCATTTTGTGAAGATGGCTTGATACCCCTCCTAACTGGTTGTATAAGCTTAACCTCCAATGGGGGGGGTCCCTAGAAGTAGGTTAGATACCTGGGGATCCCCTTTTCAGTCTCACCCAATCTCAAGGACATGTGGCAGTGGTTAAAAGAAAAAATTGATAAGAAAATTGATGGTTGGAATAGGCACTACTTGTCTCCTGCTAGCAAGATTCAAATCTTCCAAAAAATTATGTCTTCCTACACTGTGTACTTTGCTTCAGTATGGTCCTTCAACAACTACCAAATCAATGAGGTCCAAAAGAAAATCTTAAATTTTCTATAGTCTGATGGGAAAGGTAAGAAAAAATTGCACTTTATCAAATGGGAATGGTGCTATCTGGAAATGGCTAATGGTGGTTTGGACCTTAAAGATCTGAAGAAGCATGTTGTAGCTCTTGTTGCAAAATGGATTATCAAGGCTCTAGATGGAGATGAACCTTGGAAATTTCTAATCAGAAACAATATTTCACAAGTTGTCCCTAAATTGGCAAGGTCATGGAAGGGTTTCCCTTTTAGTGATCTTCTCATCACCAAATACCCAAGATTACCTGTAGGTTCACTAGTTTTTAGAAGCATTTGGAAAGCCTGGGAGTCCATAAGGGAAAAAATCACTTGTCCTCTCTTATCTCATCCTACCTACAACCTGATCTGCCTAGAAAGGTCTATTTGGTGGAATCTTGAGCATCGTGGGAATCCCCTAGCCTTGTTGTAGGGTTGTTCAACAAAAAAATGGAACCACGAGGGATTCAGGACCTTCAATAACATTTTCAAGGATGGTTCGTTGGTTGCCTGGGATCAACTAAGGGAAGACTATGGGCTACCTCCCTCTAGCATCAAGACTTACTTTGTTATCAAAGAAGCTTGTAAAGGTTGGATTAACAACTCCCATATTGGAAATTGGAAGGATGAACCTATTGAGCTCTTGTGGAAAGGCTCTCTCTTTGAATGAAGTCAAAACAAAAATCATTTATAAGGAGATCCTTAACTCTTTCACCCCCACTGATTATCTCAACAAAATATGGAGGACTAACATTGAGGATAAAGCTTGGCAAAAGGTTTTTTGTGGCACAATAATTTAGATGCAAAGAAAACTTGCTTCAAATGGCTTGTCTTACTATAAAAAGTTTCTCTTAAGTTGAAAAACAATGATATTGATATGTGTGAAATCTACAAGGTACCTGAAATTGTTTTCCATATCTTTTTTTATTGTTTTTATGCTAATGAAATCTGGAATCTATTCCAGAACAACAATGATAGTTGGGAATTAAGTGGAAAAGTTAATTGGAAAGATATTCTTTTGGGCTTTGATAGAAAGACGAGTAAAGACTTACACATGTTTTGGTTCTTACTTACAATTGAAATTATGTGGGTTATTTGGAAGGCAAGTAATGGTGATAGATACAGTGAGGTTCAAAGGTTGCTTACTAAGTCAAATAAAAGACTCACACTCCTCAATGTTGCATTGCAGCTTGTAGCCACCATGGAGATTGTTGAGGACAAATTTTGTAAGCTTCTCAAGGATAGATGAGTTCGTAGTCACCAGAAAGAAGGCATACATAGGCACCCCAACCTGACAATGTTTATATAGGCATTGGAGACTCTTAAAGAAGAGCCCAAAGACCAAGCTAATAAAGGGAAGAAGGCTTAGGAAAATAGAGAGCCCCTGCTATTCACCATTTCCAATGAAGAGATTGATGAAGGGTTATCCAACGAGAAGCTTGATATTGTTAGCACCCTGATAAATTAGGGAGCCATGGAGGACTGAAATAAAAGTAGGATATGGGAGATGATAATTAAATGTTACATTCAGTCAAGTCTCTTTGTACCACTTATATGTCATATATTTTGTTGTATAAGCTATATATTTTGATGTATATTTTCTGTTGTATATCTCTCTTGTGCATATATACTTGGGGTTAGAATAGTAGCATTTCAGTCTCATATTAGTCATATCATGACATGTAACCTGCTATAAATGTTTTCTTCTGTGTTCAACCTATTATTAATACAATTTTTTTTTATGCTTTTATGATGCAAAAATGAAACTTTAAATGAGAAATGCAAAATAATTCAATGCAAAACCTAGTTCTAGGGTTTAAAGGATTTCCAATTTTAGAAGGTCTATGATGTTAAGATGTTGAGTTCACCAAAATGAAACATAGAAAAAGGTGATCCTAGGTCCTAAATGTAAATAACCTATGATGTAAGGTGGATTTTTTAAAAGTTACATTAAGATGTATATCAACAAGGTGATTATATTTACTTACAACCATGAAGGCGATCCAATCAAACCTGAATCTACATATAATTGAAGATGGGAATGGATTGGAAATGATTTGGAATGATTAACTAATCAGACTATGTTACCTAATATGTAAATTTAAAGATCTTGACAATTAATAGACTAAAACAATAGCTTGTAGGTGGATTTAGAAAGTGCGAAGTGATATGTACTTGCCTAGAGAAGTTGCTTTTAGTGTGCATAAGAGGACTTATTCACCCAAGGGCATCTGCTTCCTTTAAGGGGTGTCCTACTCAACTTTTGGGGTCCTTTGGTAGTAGATTTGAGACTTTCGTTTCCACTTGCAAAGTTGCCAGAATGCTGTCGGAGAATTCCATAGGTGAGTTTTTCGTGGCTTGACAAGATGTATGACAACAAATACAACAATGAAAAATTATCTTCAATCCTCTTCAACTTGAAATCTAAACATTCACAAAGAGATGAAATTTGGGCCATTTTAGGGGCTTGCCTTAGTTAAACTCCATGTAAGTGTTTCCACTTCCATAATGACAATGTCAATGATAGAAATGATAATTGAAAGGAAGGAATGATGAAATCGTAAAGTGCTACAACTCACCACCCCTCGATAGCTTCCTTGAAGTACTGAAGTCATACACATCACCTCAAGGATTTGGATCTCGCTTGCTTGAATGCTTCAAAGACCTACAACAAGGGTTAGCCTTCACAAAACAATGATAACATGAACACACATAGAATTTAACATGATGTTGGATCTTGAATTGTTGCAATAAATTATTAAAATGCTACTCTTGACTTGCTCTAGAATGCTCTTGATGTTCACCTCTTGCTAGATTCTTTCACTTCTTGTTTTCTTCTAGTTTCAAATGGCGAAAAGACTAGGTATTTATAAGCATTTATCCAATTTATTGAAAATTAGATCTCAAAAGCTAACACTTGAAATTTAAAATTTGAATGTTAAAATGCTACCAACAACATGCCCAGAAATGGGTCTTGGCTAAGAAGGGGGCCCCATATACCCATGGCATATGGGTCCTGGCCCAAATTTCCAAGACATTGAATATCAGGGGCAACATATGAGTTGGATGCATTAATGCTTGTAATTTACTATAAAGTGGTACAAATGGGCTCTAAAATACATAATTTTAGGAAATTAGGGGGTCAATTAGGCTCAATAATTTAGGGGGAGCAAAAAATAGTGTGAAATTGTCAAGGGTGACAATTTTCTACACTACATCAACACCATCTTTTATCTGATCAAATTGTCCTGTTTTATCCATGAATTTTTTTATCACGTCTATTTTTCACTTTTTTCGCCTAACATGTTTGCCTGTAGCTAACATGTTTGTGGTTCAAGATTGTAGTCATCTTTGTAGGATTGAAGACTCGTGTCCTCTTCGTGTCTTGGTGGAGCTCCTTCATGTTGGGTATATCAGATTGAAGGTTTGCTTCCTCTTCATCTTGGGTATATTCTTTTCAATCTCTTTCTACTTTAGCTTGAACATGTTTAGATACATATGCTTGCTAAAGTGGGGGTAAAATATTATGTTGTAAAATTTCACCCTTATGAAATTTCACATAACACCAACCCTTAATTTAGCTTAATAGAAAAACAATGCAAAAACCCACCCTCCTAACCTTCATTTTTATCCCCACCTTATCATTTTCTATTGGTGGGGGAATTTTCTCAAGGACACTTCTACATCATGTAGACGTCTGCGTGTCGCATGAACGTCTTGACAAGATTCTTGATCATGTGACCATTGGGGCGTTATACTTCCACCTGCCCATGAAGTATGATGCCTCTGTAGTCACAATTGTCACAAGGGCACTTGGGATTGACTCCTTTGCATCCAATTTGACTATTTTATTCCCTCTCATTCTCATTCTATTCGATTCTTGCAATTCTATCACACACTCTCTCATTCTAACACTTAATTCTCACATTCTCTCCATTCTAGCTCTCTTCTTGTAGCTCTACACCATTTATTCTTGTAGGTTCAAGCTCTCCTACACCATGTTCTTGCATGCTCGTCTCATGTCTCCAAAGCACTACTCTTCCTCTCAGCTTCACCAAGCTCATTTGAGGGAGGGTAACTTTTCTTTTATTACATTATCATTGTTATTGAATGGCATACTCTACGTATTTGTCTCACCATTTCTTTATCTACATTTTTATATCATTGTCTATTTGATTGTTCATAGAGGTGGAAACACCAAAGCGGGGGTTTGACTAAGGCAAGCCTTGAAAAGCAACCCCAACACTTTTTTTTGTTCTCGTGCGTGTAGGATTGTTCGTGAGGAGCTTGTAGGAGGTTGGACCTACTGTGAGTTAATCCATTTTCTTCCACTACTCATTATTTTTGCTCAATAGTTTATTTTTCTTTTAATTAGTATTCTTCTTGTTGTACGTTTCCCACATTTTTAGCATTATGTTTAGATTAGTAAAATTGTCAAGCTTCAACATTCAAGTAGTTAGCAAATCCTAAGTGTCTCTAGTAGTAGACTCTACCTTTGGTATGTATGAGACGCCAACACACCGCACTATTGTCATCCAAAAATAATATTGAACATCAATATGGATTGTGGAAATTTGATATTATTAAGTTAAATAATAGTAGCTCTTATATTTTTATCTAAAAAATAAATTTAAAATATTCATTTTCACAAGTCATATCAAAGAAGCAACCAAGCATATGATGACATATATAGTGATTAATAATACATACCTTGATACCTTTTTTTCTTTTCTTTTTTAATGCTTTTAGATATTTTTAAACAATTCAACAAAAATATAAATGATGTGTTGATGTCCAAAACTTAGAATAATAACTTTAAACTCTTAATTTATTTACAAAAATATATTTAACTTTTTTTTAATAAGAACTTAACTTATAGGAGTTACAAATAATGTTTACTTCAAAGAATGGTAGTCCCATCATAACAAAACCTTGAACGAACTTCTTTAAATAAAGTTTTATGGCTATTAAAGAATAGTTAATTTTTTTTCCTAATATTAGGAAGGAAAAATATGCACGGATAGTTTTGTGGAGTCCATTAGAAGGGGGCATTTGGCATCCCTAGGGTACGTTAACCCGGGGGTGTTTGTAAAGAGGGAGATCAAAAGGGGGTAAAGACATTTTTGGATCTACAACAATATATTATTATTGAAAACATGGATCCATCCATCCCCTCTCTTACAGCTGCTACACAATGTGCAGGACGAGAATGAAGATGACCCAATTCTACACCACCATTCCCAACGGCTACATAAATAACCAGTATGATTCTCAGTTTCTAGACCTTTTTCTTTAAAGTAATTTTCGTCAATTTTTATTATGCATAATTGGGTCTCTATAGATGTATTGGATTTGAGGCAGTAGTCCTTGTGGGTGAGTTTAATTTTGTGGTGTTTTCTTTTGGTTTTAGAATCTTAGCTGCATTTCAGTTGTTTGCTAGCAAAATTTAGGGCTTTTTATGTTGTGAAATATGCTACTTCTTTCAAGTTTAATTCTTGAATAGTGCTTGGTCTGACACTTTAGTCTATTGATTTGATTTTCATTATCATAAGATCTTTGGATGATATCAAAATTTGATTTTTTTTTAAAGAGCAGAGCAAAATTGAAGTTACGATCTAGTAAAAGTTAGGGCTTCACATTCAGATGGCCCATGGACCATGGATGACGAGGACAGGTTTGGTCGAGTAGACAAAGCAATGTCCATTTGTTCAATCCCAACTTTAATCATGAATTTATGGGATTTTCGTCGACAATGATTCTCATCCATATTGGTTGATGGGTCTGTTTTTTTCCAAATCAATAAGGAACATGGAGATTCTTATAGTTCAAAAAGACGAAAATGTAGGATTTTCTTAAAAAATAAAATCAAAATGTGATTTCTCAATTTTCCACATATTACATTATCCTGTATATTCTATGATAGCATACGATTGCGAACTCCATATCTCTATTTTGTTCAAAGAATTTTAAATTTTCAACCATCACATGTTGCCCAAAGAAATTTGGAAGTCTCATAATCAATCGACACTTCAATAAGTTGGATTTCGAGTATTTGCCATTTTTAAATCACAAATTACTTTTCATCCCATATCCCTTACTGTTTGCTGCAGATTTGTACTGGTATAGACTAGCATTTCTAATCTGTTCCACTTTGAACTGGTGGTATGCCCTATTGGTTATGACTTTGATGACCCAGGTTCAAATTATCAAATCCTGGTGGGCATGCTCCCTGAAACAGTGCTGTTGTTGTAAACATGCTTCTTGTGACATAGGGCATGCAGGAGAGTTAAGATCACTTTTGAGTTTTCAAAATGGGTTTGTTAAGCAAAATAGCGATATTATTCTTAAAGCTTCCATTTTTCCCATAATTACCCAGCGTTGTAATCATTCTTTTTGTGATGTGTTGTGTGTAGTGGACTTAATGCTGTCTAGTGGGAAAAAAAAATAGTAGGGATCTTTGGAGCTTTTATTGCCTGGTGCATATGCTCCCGGAAACCATGCCGTTTTTGTAAACATGCCTTTTGTGGTGTAGGGTGTGCAGTGGAGTTAAGCTTACGCTCAAGTTCTCAAAATTGGTTTGCCAAACAATACATCAGTAGGATTTTCGGAGCTTGCACACTCCCTGTAATTACACGGTGTTTTAAATGTGGGTCTTGTGATGTTGTGCTGTGTAGTGAAGTGTATTGCTGAGGCAAAAACAATGTACTAGAGATCCTGGAGCTTGCATGCACCTGGTAGCTATGAATTTTTTTAAGAATGCATCTCATGGTAAGTGCCTTCTCTAGTCTTCAAAAATAGTTTTCTGAGCCAAAATGAAGAAAGGAAAATTTTCTAGATATTAAAGATTTGAGCTGTTCACAGGTAAAATAATAGTATATGTCTGGAGACAACTGTGCACTGTTATTTTATTCTAACTCTTGAGTTTCCTGGCCAAGTTAACTTCTTGAAATCTTCCATGACCTAATAAACTAATTCAAACATAACAAGTTGTGGATAGTTCAAGATGAATCTAGAAACTTCATTATCAACTGTTAGGAAGGGCTGAGGTGCATTAATTTTTTTTTTCAAAAATAAAACTTGAAAACCTATGTAACATGGCATTTGGGGAGGGGGGCAGCAGGGGATGGTGGGATGTGTTTTGGAGACAGCTATATATATATATATATAGATTTAAATGTAGATATTCATATAATGTATCAAATTCAAAACTTCTTAAGATATTTGGAATATGAAAAGTCTCCTGCGAAATTGCAGTTGGGAGTGTGCTCTAATGTTGAGATTGAGAATATATTGTAGATTTTTGACATGCATATAGAACAGCGAAGACATGGTGTCAATCTTACAGAAAAAAATTGGTCATTGGAGATAATGAGAGAATTTAATTAGAGAAATGGAGTAGTTTTATAATTAACAAATTTGTACAACTAAAAAATTGTCCAATATTAAAAATAAATATAAAAATGTTGAAAGCTCTGTATTATATAGGTTGTTGCTTTAGAATTTAAAAAAGAAAAATCAAATGCGGTGGCTATGGGACTATTTCTAACATAGTTTAGAGAAATTTCACCTGGTACTGTACAATGTCAAACACCAAAATAAAGACTTCACTTAATCATACATCGAACACTAAACCATCTACCAAACACTTAAAAAACACAAGTCAATAAACGAATAGGATGAGATTAGGGGAGGAAAGCACAGGCTCTTTAATATCCTTGAGAACTGCCCAAAAATAATTGTTCTGAGATTGAGAATCACACAAAAACAAACTTAAGCATGGAGGGATATTTGGACATTGCAAGTGGCCTTGCCTTTTCTTTCCTGGGGTTTGTTTTTAGCTTATATTGTATACATTCAAGTACGTGAGAAGAGTAATGAGAAGGCTACACTGTGCTTGCACCAAATAGTGGGTTCAAGGTTTGCCTTCTTGAAAACCAGAAGACAGCTGCTAGAATGTGTAACAGTCTACGAGCATCTTAGCAAGGCTCCCTCTCACACCACACCTGAGTGTCTGGGAGGGTGAAAGCAAATTATCACAGCCAACTGGCCAACCAATTAAATTATTATGTTCTTAAATTGAAGTTTAATTTTATTTTTTAAGCATGAGGAAATATTTTTGATGTCAGAGATGCCTAGATGTCCCTGAGACAGTCAAGAAATGTCTCAGATATCCCTTGCCATCTTGGGGATTGCCAAACGTCCCAATGCAATTGCCCCAATTTTGCACGTGTCTAGGGGTCCGTGGGATGGTCCGCGATTTGTTTGCAGATTGGATATGGCAGGGGATGTCCCCTGCTGTTCCGCTGTACCGGAAACACCTATGGGGTTGGGGACACAAGTCTCACATGCCCCCATGCAACATAGCTGAAAAATAATGAACTCCAATTATTTAGCAGGGTCATCCTTTACTTCTTTACTCACCGGAAGCTATAATTTAAAGTTTAAACCAATCTATATAGTTGACTCTTCTTTATTTTCCGTTCAAATCTTATTGTTTCTGAAAATACCGAGTTGTTGCAAACTCATTCTTTGGATATGCATTGTGCAAGGATGTTAACTTGGTTCATTTTCTTAACTTTTTATTCCCCTTCTTGGATTCAAGTATCGTGGGTTCCAGTTTGATCCAATAACCATCTTTTGTGACCATGCTTGAGATTGGTGCTATCACTATTCCTCTCCTCAAGAACTGTTGACCATGAAGTAAGCTGTATCAGGTATGTTGTTTCATGTTTTAATGGAAAGGTTGTAAATTTTATTTTTACAAGTAAGGAATAGTAAAACAGAAAATTATGCATTGTTTTGGCTGTATAACTGACTTCAAATCTGATTGTACTATTGCTAAATATTAGTTAATTATAATGTAAACCGTGTATATTACACGTTTACATGCAGAGTTACCATGCTCATCAGTTCATTGTCTATGTTGTTTCATGTTTTTTGCACAGGTTTATAAGTCATAATGCTCTTATTGCAGTTCACTTAACTATTTAGTGTTCAATTAGTAGGGCACCATAGGCTTCACCGATCATGTCAATTATATGCACAGATTACTATTTTGGCGGCTATTTTTAAAATTTTGGTAATATATTCTAGCTAGTTTACATGTATTAAAAACATAGTAATGAGACTCGAACTTGGCTCGAACTTGGCTAGGGTGACTCGACTCGGGACTCGGTCCCTAGACTCGACAAAATGAAAAAACCCTAGAAATTTAGAGATTTTTAAAGATTTAAAACTTGTTTCAAGCACCCTTTATTGAATAAACCTTAAAGACACAATAACATCATTAAATAGAAGCAAATTTGATCACATACACAACTATATATCGATCACATAAGTATAAAGTACACAAATTGTAGCTGAGCTGCTGAAGGAAATAGCACACTTAGATATATAAATATAGTCAAATGTATACAAAACTCATGGAATACCATGACATCAAATGTTCCAAACAAATATGAAATATCAAATCAATAACTACAAGTCTATGGCTCAAAGGAGTCTACATCCTTCCTACGAAGGCATCTAAGGTGGGTCCTAGATGATGTAGCAACTGCAGCCACAGTCTCTTCTTGTGACTCCATGCCACCCTCACCAACATTAGTTGTGGATGTGTTTGCTCATGCTTTAGCCTCCTCCTCTGCCATGGCTATAGCCTTAGCCTCTCTATCTGCCTGGTCAACCCAATCAAGGTCCTCGTCACTAACACAAGTATACATTGATCATATAAGTATAAAGTTATAAACACAAATTGTAGCTGAGCTACTCAAGGAAATAACACACTTAGATATACAGTCAAAGACTCGAATGTATACAATGACATCAAATGTTCCAAACAATATGAAATATCAAAAGATTCAAAACAATAACTAGAAGTCTATGGCTCAAAGGAGCCTGCATCCTTCCTACAAATGTGTCTAAGATAGGTCCTAGATGATGTAGTAGCCATAATCTCAAGTATCAGAGCGATTTCCGTAATGGGTTGAGGGGTAGTGCCCTTTGTGGGGGTCTAGGCACAATGCCTCTAGTCGGGTCAAGAGGTAGCGCCCCTCGCAGGGCATTGGCCAATCTTCTCCAACTATAATCGGAAACGAGGGAGAGCTATAACTCCCTTCCTTGATCTCCCTGGGCGGCTAACTCCCTGCTATAGAGGTATATCGAACGTCGAACCTGGGCCCCCTACTGTTTTAAATTGGCGTCGAACCTACCTTCTTTCTTGAACTCCTTCCCGATGGTTTCTTGAACTCCTTTCGAGAATACTGTATTGAACTGGGGGTGAAGGATGGAGCTAACTAGGTTTGGGGGTAGCGCCCCTTGCAGGGGGTTGGGGGCAGTGCCCCAAGTGGGGTCAAGGGGCAACGCCCCTTGCGGGGGTTTGGGGGCAGCACCCCCAGTGGGGTCAAGGGGCAACGCCCCCTTGCGGGGGTTTGGGGGTAGCGCCCCTAGCGGGGTTGAGGGGCAGCGCCCTGGGCATGCTCCCTGTTGTGATACAGGGTGGGGTCGAGGGGCAGAACCCCCACCACCGAGCCCAAATTAAGACCTCCAAAACCATACAAACCTTCATGGCGTACATCATTTTGCATTCAATAAGTGTAAAAAACAAGTTTTAACTTTAAATTTCATGTAATTTTTTGCACTTTTCAAACCCTGCCTACCGAGTCCTGTTGACGAGACTTGCCTGGACTCAGCGAGTCCAGCGAGTCCTCCAAACTCGGCGAGTCCAGCCAGGACTCGATAGGACTCGGCCGAGTTCGAGTCCCAGCCCCCAGGACTCGGCTAGGGTGACTTGACTCGCGACTCGTTGAGTCCTGGTGAGTCTTGTTACTAATTTAAAAATATAATTTGTAAATTATGTTAAGTTATTCTATTTGCATGGTTTGCTTCCTTTCTTTTTAGCAGTTGATAAATTCTCAAGGTTGTTATTGTTTCACCTTCTAATGCTTTTGTTGATTGTGTTCCATGGTTTTAGAGGAATCCTGTAAGCAGATTATTTTGAGATCTTTGCGGGTTTGACATTTAAGCTTCCATGAACTTCAAGCAAATATGGAGGTTGCCCACAGTCTAGAAAGCCAAAATGATAGAGATTCTGATAGTTGTCCACAAGAAACAAGAAGTGAGCCATTGTCATGGATCAATGAGACAGGTGCTGTTCAATTTAAAGCTGAAGAGACAAAACAAAATGATGTAAGAGCAATCTGGGTTAAGGTGTGTGCCTTTCATCTTCCCTTGCATCCTATTAAATGCTAACATTGTACTTATTTTCAGCATTTTAAAGAGCCTCGTAAGAAAATAGAGTTGCATATATTTGCTGTGTATTGTGGCTTGTGAACATTTCTTTCTGCACCATCCATGCAAACAAATATCCATGTTTGTTTCTTGTGATTTCTTTTCCTGTCTGGATAAAGCAAAGCCTTGCATGGTAAAATCAAGAGTTCAGTGTTTTTGACATTTTTATATGCACAATTTTTGGAAAAACTTTGTAAGCAAATTTGAAGTCCTTCACGTACTTGAAACAGAAGCTTCCTTATCAATATTCTGGTATCAATGTTCTATATGTTTGTAATTCTCATCCTTCTGTACACAGAAATGTTTGCTCTTAGACTGCAGCCATTGCAAGGTATTATCCTTCTGTCTTTCATTGTCAAATTTGCATTGATATATGCTATTACTATAATTCTTTTGATGCCAATCATATTGTTTACAATTAAACTTGACATGTTGGAAATCATAACTGTTGTTAGCATTTTACTTTTGTTTGCAATTTATATCAATTTTAGTCTTTTATCTTAATGCGCTACTTGACCTTGAGAAAGCATATTGTTGTTGGTTTAGGATGATGAGTTCTAGAATTTTACTTATGTGTACACCAATGTTTTATACTGAATACAAATGCTTTGGAAGAAAAAAGTATTGGCTGAGTGTTTTGGTATTGCTGTTGTTGTAGTGGAGGGGGAAGTGGCAGCCAGGGATACAGTGCTCCACTGATGACTGCCCTTCTGCAACCTTGAAAGGAAAACCTACTTCTGAGCGCAAAAATTATATTGTAGTCTACTTTCCTCACAGCCGAAGTCATTGTTGGGCAGATTCACAGCTTATCTGTCCTATTACTGAGAAACCAGAACCACTTGCCTATGGCACTCATGAAAGTGGATTTGCACTGGTAGAGGACTTGCAAACCCCGAGGCGATTTATGATGCAGAGTCTTGCAGTTGCTATGTTTGATATTAGTGATCAACTTCACATTGAGGTTAGATATCTATGATGTACACATGATTTTCATAGTCAATAATACAATGGTTTTTGTTCTCTCACTATACCCTTGTCTTCTTTTCCTTTGATAGGCTGTTGTAGAAAGTGCACGAGATGTAAATGTGTGGAGAGAATTTGCGAGAGAGGCTGGTTGCTGCAAAAATTATTCTGATATAGGAAGGATGTTGGTCAAGCTTCACAATGTAAGTTCTCAAATAATTTTTTAAAGTACAAAGTTATTTTATCACAAACGGTTCCTTTTGAAAAATTGGTAATAAGCCTGGTTTTGTGGCTGGTCCATTTACATTATAGACTAGGCCGAAGCCTGTTTCCATTTGACAGTGGGCCAGAGCTTGCAGCTGTGTCTGGCAGGGCTCAAACCTCGGTCTGGCTGGTGACAGCAGACCTGTTAAGCACTTGAGCTAGAAGCTGATGACTTTTACAAATTGTTCTTTGATAGGATGTGCGCTGTCTTTCTTGAAGTTCTATTCATGTTTTGATGGCTAAAAAGTAGAATGTCATATCCAGGATCTTAGTTCCTATGTAATGTCCCTAATAGGAATTATACTAGTTATATCCCAAATTATCAATTTCCCAAGCAATAAAGGAGTTAGAAGATCCCTTGGCTTGATTTAATCCCTGCAACCAAGTTAGAGATCAATTACAATGATAACTTAACTAGTAGAGTATCATGATTGAACATTAGAAAATCCATAGTAAATTTGTTAACCCAATTATTACTTTATCCTAATAGGAATTATACCCAAGGACGGATATACCATCCTCCTTGGCCTCATGTGGCACATGCCATTCATATGAGGTGGCCCCATGTGGTGCGTGCCATTCATATGAGGTGGATCCATGTGGCACATGCCATTCATATGGGGTGAGTGACTTAGCCCCTCTAGGCCCAAGGACGGATATACCATCCTCCTTGGCCTCATGTGGCACATGCCATTCATATGGGGTGGCATACCTAGTGAGGATTCTCATTTATCCATTATTCCCTCATCGTGCCATCCTTTTCCATTTCCTCATGGTTGATCTCCTTATACTATTACACCATGATAGGGAAGTGAGATTACAAATGGTGTCCTGGTAGCCAACTCTCTAGGCCCAAAGGCAGTACCCTTTATAACACAGGCAGTACCCCTTTGGCCCATGCGGGCTCATCTTGTCCCCCCCCGGGTGGTGTGCCTAGAAGAGGGCCCACTCGCCGTGTCCTTTTTTGCAATTCTCCCTTAGCCCATCATGGTGAAAATATGTGCATAGTAAATTAATCAAATTCATACATTTGCAATTAATCACATCAGCAATACATAATGAATTTTGAGTGTGCCATCATAAGATTTGAATAATAATATGCATGAATCATTGATCCTATTTAAACAATGCATTATATCTCATAAATACTTTACCATAAATACATTAACTCACAAATGCTGCAATCACGAGTAATTAATACAAACTGAGATCTCCATTTGCTGGCTGGTCTCCTTTCTTTCTCTTCCCAAAATCGATTATGTTATATTAAGTTATCTGCTGCTATACTCACAAGTATATTCGGATTCCTTATCCTTTTCTATTTCATGCGATGCCCTGTTGTGCACCCACCCGCTGCCTTTTATATGTCTCTAAAGACAGCGGTGGCATTAAGTGTGGTCACCAAAGGTGACGTCTCTTCTCAAAATGCTGGGTTGCGTCCCTCCTTCCAGTGGCTGCTACCTCCTCAGTAATGTAATCGTATTTGATTCATGCCTGCTGGGATCATGCGCTTAGTAACATAATATCATAGGATATCATTTATAATACATTATTTATAAGGCTTCTATAATATCATTTAAACATGTTATTATATATAATATAATATCATTTATATTATTATTTAATTGATGTCATATTTGGGCATTATTTATTATTATAATAATTGTACTATAATTATAATATTATTTGTGATAATTATAATTATAATAATATTTAAATTGCAATTATTTATATATATATTTTTGATATTTAGTTATTTGTATTTCAATACTTCATATTTTAACACTAAAATATAATAGCATTAAATCACTAATATGTATTTTGTTATTTTTTTCATTTATTTGCATTTCAATGTGTTACAATTTTGGGGACATGACATCCTAGGGAAGGGCCTACTTTCGAAATAATCTAGGGGAACACTCTTGTCATAGGATTGTGGTCTTAATTGAGAGGTGTTAAGGTATGGTGGATAGAACACATTGGCTTCCAGTTATTTGTTCTGAAAATGAGAACCTGTGGCAATAATCTCAAATTTTTAGAGCAGTGCCATTAGTTTCTACATTAGGAGATGTAAGAAATGGATCTAGCACAAATTGCCTTTATTGGGTTTTTGCTACATCTTTTCATTAATGGGTTCCTTTCGTGCTTAGCATTATTTTTTAAAATATCTTGCAATAGTCTGTCATGCCTATTAGCTCTGGGTAGCTCTTATAATTTGACTCTCTTAAAGCAATCTTCTAAAAAAAATCACTTGGGAAATTGGGAAAATTGATGACATACAAATGTCAGTAGAAAATTTGAATGCATCTCTCTTCAAGTTCCTTACAACTGTGGATTGACTTCACACTTACCATTTACTACTTCTGCAGACTTAGTTGGACCCTAGTTAGGAAAAATGGTTCATCACACTCCTCCTCAAGCTACAAATTGTGATTTTGTATGGTACCAATTTCACTTGTTGCAAAGAATTGCCACCATCATGAATATCACATGGAATTTTTACATCAAGTTGTTTTTTTAATAAATATATTATTTTGTAGGTCTTGGTATGTACTACTTCTCATGGTTCCACCAGTACATAATCTAACTCAATTGCAAGTCATGGTAATGGGCAGGCTTTGTGCTATGACATAAAAAGGATTGAATATCATGGAATGATGCAAGGATTAGTTAGAGATATGTATGTGTATGCATATAAATCGATGGAAGTCACCATCATTATTACATTTCACCAATATTATGCTAAAGGTAGTATATGGTTTCTTAGTATTTTTTACAGCATACTTCAATAAGATATCAGTTTACTGTGTGTGGAAGTTCATAATTGTTGGCATAATTATAAATCTATTTGAATGATAATACTAAGAAGGAAGCACACTTATAGAATTGATGCCCAGTCAAAAACCCGGAAAGTGATTGTGCACAAATCAGTGGATGTGACATGCACGATATCAAAGTAGGCAATTTAAGTATGATATATGTAACTGCTCTTCCAAATAATAAATATGTATAGATCATAGTATTGAGACTCCTCAAGATTCAATCAGACTTGCAGAGTCCCGAGCTGAGTGGCGGGGAACCATTTTAATTAGCTTGCCTCAGCAAAACATGTATCTAAAAACCCATAAAAAATCACATAGAATATTTCACACCTGCAAATGACTGTTTTTAAAGTATTTTTTCACTTCCCACTCTTTGTGCTCTACAAACCAACGGATCTTTCAATCCTAGCTGCACTCTAACTTAATAAATTTCTGTTTCATCTTGTGTGTGTTTAATTGTTTAACTTCAAATTATACTCACATATATAGATAAAGCTATTAATAAGTTCCTTACCCTAGTATATACATATTAGTATTAATAAATTTCTTACTTCTATTAGTAGTTTTGCTGTGTGCATATACTTTGATCTCTTATAGGGAAAGGTTATTTTAGCTTAAAAATTCAACTCACATTTAATATTTAACATATTTGCTCTTCATTAGGTGATCTGTTTTTCACTTTTCTTTGTTAACATTTTTGTGCTTTTTGGTTTTAATTTATTTTTACTTTTGTTTGTTGGGTTTACTATGTGTGGTTTAGCTTTATTGTGCTCCTTAAAATGGCTATATTTATAGACATGTTTATCATAACCACAAAATTATATTTGGGAAAATATTATTAATTGGAATATTCTGAAGAGCACATACTTGATAGTGCAAATGAACCATAAGCAAAATGAACACCAGTTTTATGTGGAAAACCCTTTTAGGAAAAAACCATGGCAAAATATTTGCTTTTATTAATAAGTAGGCACCAATCTACAGAAGCCAATCTTCGATTACAAAAGTGAGCACCAACCCAGTACATCAAAAAATGATAGGCACCAACCTACACACTTACGGGTATAATATCTTTTTAATGAAAGATGAATATCAGCAAACCCCTTATTTAAATCAGTTTCTTCAAAACTGAACTTTGTCTCTGCACTTATCTTTTTGTCCAATTCTGCCCCTTGCACCATTTTTCTCCTTCTAATGGTGGCCTGCAATCTCATGCCTGCTGCATTGCTTCTTTTTCACTCACTCCTTTTTCTATCTAAAAAATATAGCATTAATCTCCTTTTATAAAATTAATTCTATAAGGCGTTTTTAAATTTTTGCATGCTTTGCTTTTCCTTTTTGCATGCAATTATCCAATTCCACGTTTCACGCAATTATCCAACTCCACGTTTCATGCAACCACTCATTTATTCAACTCCACCTTTCATGCAATATATCGTTGCATGTTTCCTTTGACATCAATAACAATATTCTACATAATCTATTATTGAAAATAAAATTTGAACACATTTTGTCAACTTGTTGTAGATCAACTGGTGAAGATGCTTTGCTTATATAAAGCACACGAGGGCACCATTCTCAATGAATGTGAAGGCGAATAGATACATGGTCAGCTTTCTGCACTAAATGAAACATGATTCCTAGGAATTCCCCCCCAAAAAGAATGTTTAAGGTTCCAGCAATTTGCTCTTCTTTTATTGAAATACATGTTAATGTTTATACTTTTTTTATTGGTCAAGTAAACTTTGAATTTTTGCCAAGTTCATGGATGAGTCCAAATTGTGTCAGATGAGTCCAAGCTGAGTTCTAGTCTCTATTCTATGGTGTATATATTTACTTGTTCTTTTTTCATGACCTCTTGATCTTGTGTTACCAGCCCACATTTTTGTATTAAAGTATTTTAGATTGCTAATTGGACATTGATACTATAGGCATTGAGATGGCTAGTAGGATTTGATAGAGACATTTGTGTAGACCTTATGGTATTGCTGAGTAAACTAGATTTTATTGTCCAAGTTGGTTGGATTGAAACTGAGCTAGCTTACTTATCTCAAACCATTTGCAGAGGCAGGCTTTGCATATTTCTGCAAACTACCCATAAGACCTTCATAATTTCACTCAATAATTTTCTTAGATATAGTGGGGGATCAATTGGGGCCCCTGTCCTTGACAAGAACTAGTAAAAACGTGCTACAAACAAACACCATATAGCTGTTTACAAAAGCAGCTAAAAAGAGGTTGCATTCAACCAAAAACTCCACAACATCAGAAAGTAACTAGAACCTGTACAAGACCAGCACTTAATCATACTAAACATAGAACACCATACCAAAGACTACCTTAAACCATTACAAAGAACAGATTAAACTACTGTCCAATGTTCCCTGGAAACAGGAGAAACATGCACTTTGTCTGCCACCTCTTCCACCTATATCTCATCTGTTTGCCTTGGTCTTCTCCTGCGATGGCATGCTAAGGCTGGGAAACACACCCCATAACAAATTTCCCTATGGTGGCATGATCAATGCATCAAAGGGCCATAGAATATTGGAATAGTAAAATCACTGCCAACCTCATGATTACCATGATAGTGATGAACATGCAGGCCTGTTAGAACTTTGCCAACATCACAGCAAAATGCCGGAAGGACCCTTAGCTAAATATTTATATAAAATGACTCAGATATGAAATGTTGTAATGAGTCTCAACCAAAATGATTAAATCTAAAACATTTATTACACATATTCACATGGATTGCTCATACAAACTAGCCAAAATAGAGTATTTCATTCAAATACCTTATTCAATGATTACAAAGATATATTGCTTAAGATGTTTGCTGATAACAAAGATTACAACGATCACAAATATATTCCAAAAATGCTTAAAAAGCCAAAATGCCTAATCGTGGAAATCTTAACTGTCTAAAGTCTTCAACTTGAAGTACAAATGCAACCTCTACGTGAAGCTGCCCTTAGGAATCCAAAAGAGTTTCATCCTTCAAACTCTAGGAAATCAATAGGGTTTCATCCATTGATCTCTAGAAACCTAAGTTACTGGTACACAGCTATATGGTCTCGTGTACAATACGGGTACGATATGAAAACGAGATACGATACAGGTATGAAGCAAAAACATCCACGATACGGAAATGAGACTGTGGAAATGACCAGGAAACAAAAATGAGTCTTTGGGTACGAAATTTTGTACCTGGTTCAAACCCGGACCAAATCCATGCCTTAAAACACCCAGGCCGCGCGTTTTTCAATGAATTTGGCATTTTTTAATTATTTTTTTTGACTTTTTGTTGACTTCTAAACAATTAAATATTCTTTCTAACCCTAATCTTTGCCTCCAAACACATCAAATAGGTAAAAACATACTCATTTAACAATTTGTGAATGAAAAACAAGTTTTTTTGCCTCCATTGCTGAACTTTCTCTCTTGCTTGCACAAGCTTGAATAGACTTGAAGGCTGATCGTTGATTGTTCGAAGTTGGTTGTTGTGCTATTCCTAAGCACTTGCAAGTGTCCGTTCGTTGCCAAGAAGATCGTAGAGCAAGATTTCTTCAAAAGAGGTAGGTTTTTTTGAAGTTTTTTGTTTGTTTTTTTTACATTTTTTTTTACAACAAATGAACTATTTTGTTTTGTTTTTAAGTTTTTGTTTTGTTTTCATTCTTCTAAGTGTCTATAACACATGTTCAATTTTTTCAGTTTTTTGAAATTTATTAAGTCTTTTAGTTTCAATACCAAAATTATTTCAATGTGTTGTGCCTTAGGTATTACAATGGCAATTGGTTCTAACTCCTCAAGCTCACACCAATATCGTTTCAAAATAAACCAAACCTCTCCCCTTTGGAAATATGTAGAAATGGTTCAACAAGTTCCAGGGGGTGGAGTATATGTTTGGATTTGTAGTCATTGCCATGTTCAATATATGAGTTCATACGGTCGAGTGAAAGGGCACTTGTGCAGGATCCTTGAACTAGGCATCAAAGCTTGTCTAGGTGTAAATAACCAAGGCATTCTAGATCATATAGTGTTGGGATATATTGCTGAGCAAGAAAAAGCAGACCAAAAAGCAACTAATCTTAAAACAAGCCATCCTTTGAAGATAGGATCTCGATTGATGAAGGCCCCTACACCGCCTTCTCATTTTCCACCTATAGATAGCCATCCATTTATGTCCATCCCTCAAGAGCAAACCGTGCCCTCTTCAAATAAAAGATCTAAGGGATTGTTGGAAACTTCATTTCAGAATGAGGCAAGAGAGATTGCTGATCAAGACATAGCAAGATGTGTCTATGCTAATGGATTGGCATTCAACGTTGTTCATTCACCATATTGGCAAAAAATGGTGAAGTCTATTAATGAGGCTCCAAAGGGGTATAAGGGCCTAGGTTTTGAGAAGGCGTGTAGCACCTTATTGGAGAAAGAGGTGAAACATGTAGCAGACTCTTTGAAGCCCATAAGGGATTCATGGATCAAAACAGGGGTGACCATCGTTTCTGATGGATGGAAAGATGCAAAAAATCGCCCATTGATCAATCTTATTGCCGTGTCCCCTAAAGGGGCAATGTTTCTGAGAGCAGTGGATTGTGAAGGATAGGTGAAGGATGGTCCATTTATTGCTAACATCCTTTGTCAAGCTATTGAAGAAGTGGGCCATCAAAATGTTGTGCAAGTTGTAACTGACAATGCCAAAAATTGTAGGGTTGTTGGGTTATTGATTGAGGAGAAGTATTCACACATTTTTTGGACACCTTGTGCTATCCACTCCCTCAATCTAATGCTATAAAAAATTGGAACCAAAATTGAGTGGATAAAACAGGTGTATGCTGAGGCCGAAGACATCCAAATGTTTGTCACAAACCACCATATGACACAAGGCATCTTTAGACAATTCTCAAAATTGGAGTTGTTGAAGGTAAGTTAATTCTCAATATTTTTAATTTTCTTTTAATTTTAAATTTTGATTTTGTAAATTTAAATTATATTTTAATTTTTGTTTTGATTTTCAAACAAATTGCTGAGACCTGTTTTGCCTCCAACACAATTGTGTTGAGACGACTTATGAAGGTTCGTGAGGCATCTTTAGACAATTCTCAAAATTGGAGTTGTTGAAGGTAAGTTAATTCTCAATATTTTTAATTTTCTTTTAATTTTAAATTTTGATTTTGTAAATTTAAATTATATTTTAATTTTTGTTTTGATTTTCAAACAAGTTGCTGAGACCTGTTTTGCCTCCAACACAATTGTGTTGAGACGACTTATGAAGGTTCGTGAGGCACTCTGTAATATGGTCATCAACCCTAATTGGTCCGTATGGAGGCAATCTAGTACTGAAAGGGAAAAGAGGGTTAAGCAAAGGATCCTAGATGATAGTTGGTGAGATTGTGTTGAGTATCTCGTTAGTTTCACTGAGCCCATATTGAGCATGATCCGTTACATTGTGGATAGACCTTGTTTGGGCGAAGTATATGATGGTATCGACTCAATGATTGAGAAGATGAAAACCATCATCAATGCAAAATAGGAAGATCTTGAAGAAAAGTTCTTCAAAGAGCTACATGAAATCATTGTAGATAGATGGAACAAAATGACCACTTTGTTGCATCTTCTCGCTTTTGCATTGAGTCCCAAATATTATAGTACTGAGATACTTCATGCTTCATCAAGAGTTGCTCCATATAGAGATGCTGAAGTGGCTCAAGGGTACAAGGCAGCACTTCGTAGACTCTTCAATGATTGTGACCAATGTGATCGAGTGAGGGCTGAATTCATGGGTTTTGCATGCTCCAGTGATTATGGTCTTGATGCTCTTTGAGACAAGTATAGGGTGGATGCTCATAGTTGGTGGTACTTCCATGGCCAAGAATACACGCGCCTCCAACCTCTTGCAATAAATTTTTTATCCCAAGTAAGTTTTATAATCAAACTCTTTTATCTTTTAAATTTAAGTTTTATATTTTGTAATTTTAATTTTAATTTATATTATATTTAGTTAATTTTTGGAACTCTTAACTATTTAATTTGGTCTTAATAGGTTGCTAGTTCATCTTCTGAGAGGAATTTGAGCACATACTCCATCCACTCAATAAAGTGCAATAGGCTACATTCGAAAAAGGTAGAGGACTTAGGTAGAGGACTTGGTGTATGTGCATTCAAACTTGCACCTACTTACACACAAACAAAGTTCCTACAAAGAAGGAGACTCAAGGAGGTGGGATATTGAGCTAGAGCGTCTTGACTTGGATGCTTCCACGAGTCACTTAGCTGCACTTGATATTGATGATGACTATGAACCTGAGGCAGCTAATGAGCATGGGAGTGGTAGTGTCAATGCTTGTGCGAGTGCTACTAACGCTATTTGTGGTTCTACACAAAATGCAACATCTAATATGGATGCTGATGATGCTTTTTTTGATGACCCATATGATTCAGATTGATCAATGATCAGTAATGGCTGATTGTAAACACAGGACATTTTTATGTTTGAACTTTAATTGACAATTTTATATCATGACATTTGAGTATCACTAATATTTTAATTTGACTATGAAAGTGGTGGTGTATTTTTGCTATGTTATTCGACTATTAATATGGTGTATTTTGAACTTAATTACTACTGCAAATATGTATATATTTCTGATTTTTAGATGTTTTTGTATTAACGTACCCAAAACGTACCCAAACCCCCAAATTTTTTTTGACCGAATCTGTGTACCTGTACCTAAACCCAAAAACGAACTGGTAACTTAGCTAGAAACTAAGGGTTTTCGTATGCATCCGATAGGCGAACACAATTACTTGACTTTGCAATTTAGGGTTTGTTGATATGATGTCCAAAGATGATCCAAATTGATGAAGTTGTTTGCCTTATATAAAGTTTGAAAGCCTAGCATGGGCCCAAAGCTTCTTGGCATTTTATCACTTTTAAATTTCAGCTCATTATTGTCATTCCTAGTTAGTTGTGGCAGTTGTTGAATCCCTTTGTTCAAATTGCAGGGTTTCATGAAAGTGCATGTTGTGCAGGGGTTTGCAGACATGCATGCCTAGGTGCAGGGCTTTGTGGAAATGAATACCAGAATGATGCAATGGTTGAAGGGAGTGGGTATTGTAGGTTGGCGATGCCAATTGCGTGAGGAAGTGAAAGGCAAGGTTCTGTGAAAGTGCATACTTGAGTGCGGCGGTTTGGGGTAATGCATACTAGAATGATGCAATGGTTGGAGGGAGCGAGGAATGCAGGTTGGCAATGTTGAGTGCATGAGGAAGCGAAAGTTTGTGGGTCCACAAACAATAGGGGAGTGGGAGGCTAGGGATTGGGGTTTTGGGATCTTTGATACCAATGGGGAAGTGGGGAATGGCAGAAAGGTATGACAATATGAGAAAATCTAAAATCCCACCCGAGGCTGGAAAGTGACTCAGACATCATCATACTTAGGATAAGAGACACTACAACATGTTGGTCAAGTTTTGTGAATTCTATTAAAAATGAGTACCATTATTTTTTTTTTAATTGTAGTTTTGTTAGTTTTGTGCTAAAGAAGTTATAGTAGATCATTCCATTATAAAAAGTGTTGTTGAAGGGCCAGTCTGAAAAGCAATTGCAAAGGGGAAGGTTGTTTAGGTTTAATGGGTATCAGCAACAACTTATTAAGAATGATGCCCATTTTGAGCATTTTTTGTTGGTTCTTTTTAATGATATCTCGGTATTTACTATATAGTAAAAAAGTAAAAAGGGAAAGCTTCATCATAATCATGTTGGTTAAGTTTTATGAATTCTAGTAGAAATGAGTACTATTTTAAGATTTTTTAATTTAATTGTTTGCCAAAGGAGATTGAACTTATTTTTCAAATAAATTCAGGAGTTATTCTATCCTTCCATTATAAAAACTGTGGTTGAAGGGCCAGAGCAAAAATCAATTACAAATGTAAGTGTTCTTAGGCTTAGTGGGGTATCATCAATAACTTATTAAGAACAATGCTCATTTTGGTGCTCTCTTGTTAAACCTATTCAAAAGGAACTCTTTTACAAGATCCATGGTGTAAAACAAAAGTATTCAAGAAGTAAAGGAGATGTTATCATCAACCCCAGTCCTAGCAATAACAGATTTGTCAAGGCATTTGTGAATGATTATGATGCCTTATGAGCAGGAATAGTGGCATTAATCACAGAGGAAGCACATTGTATTACTGTTGAAATCTGTAAATTGAAACCTGAGGGAGAAATTAAACTTGTTTTATGAAAAGGAAATGTTTCTAGTAAGAAAAGTTCATGATTGTCTTAAGTATCTTCTACAGCAAAAGATATTATCAACTGAGCAATAGATGTGGATCGAAAAGATACATCTTTGATCTTGAAATTTTACATAAAAAGGGTAAAAATATCAAGCAGCAGTTGATTTATCTGAAAGGGGTGAAGAGCTTTCAACTTATGCCATTTCACGAAATACTTTGAAATGGATAAATAATGTTCAAGCTGATTATTCAAACAGTTGAGAATGTTAAAATTTTTTTAGTGAAAGTATTTATAAATACCACTAAATTGTTTGTAGAAAAAATATTTTGTTGGTTAAAGATTTAATATACTTGCCTTGAGATTCTAATTTTATTAAACAAGTTTTGAAAGAGTCATGATTCTCCAAATGCAGATGTAGAGTTTTGCAACATGCATATATAATCATTTTGTAGGAAAACTGTGAAGAAGATATACAAAAATACGTGCTACAATTTGATACGTGTCAAAGGCACTAAAGTGAGTTTGTGCTATACCATGGGCAGCTCTTTCCTCTTCCTCAGCAGAAATGAAAACTGATTTTCATGGATTATTGATAGGCTACCAATATTTTAGGACAGTAACTGAATCTTTGTTAGTCGATATTCTTACTGAATTATGTTGATCTTATTGGTATAAGAAAAACATCTTCTTTATCAATCAGCAAATAGAGACATCACTTTTTGGAAATGTTATAGCTTGCTGAAATTACAACTTGAGGAAAAGAAAGGAGGCTCTTTGACTGCTGACTATTAAAAGAATCAACTTGAAGACTACCTCAAGAATATGAGATTTGATTTTTTATTAAAAAATCTGTAGCATTCATTAAAGGAAACTGAAAGATGTCGAGATAGGTGTCTCATACACATTGCAATCCTAATGGTGGATTTATTTATTGAGGGGCATGCTACACCCTTAACTTTTTTTTTTTTGGATGCGTAAGGAAAGATTCTATTAATATTAAAAGTTTAATACAAGCGTCTGCAGAACAGGAACCATGGAGGAACAATACCAAAAAACTTTTGCCCACCTACTGCCAAAATATTGACCACACCCAACCTCAACCAACTGTCAAAAAGGAACAAACTTAACTGGCCTGCATATGGTTTACATACGACATCGGGCTATCCAAAAACCCCAAAAACCGAATTCTAGCCAGAACCATGGAATGTTTCATCATGTTAATTATGAACAAAACCAAACCGCCATCATTATAAATGCTATAACCTTTAACCTGCAAACCCTAGACTGCCTACCACCCTTCCTAGAAACCATTCATTTTTGCAAATTGATCGAATTCAGGGACCCAGTCGATATCATTTACAGGCTCCAACATCAACAACTTCTTGAGGAAACTTACCCCATATGCCGCAATTTGCCGATGCCTCACTAAAGCAATTCCTTTTAGCTCCAGAAGCAAGGGATAAACCTTAATAACCTCACCAGGAACCTTGACTAGAGGGAGATCACACGATCGAGGCGCACCATGTCCCAGGAGTGTCGTTTTCAATATTTCATCCAGACCGCCCAAGAGCTCTTTCTTAAAGAGCTTGTAGATTATTGCCTTCGCTTCTGCTTTTGGTGTCCTCACATCAAGCACTGAAGCTAGGAACCTAGACAATGTGGGTGTTAACCCAAAATGTCTCCTGATTCCCCAAATGCCCTTTGCCTAATATCATTTTGACCGCCACCACCACATGAGGGTCGATCTTGAGCATAATCCTCTTCAGCTACTGGTCGATAATTGCCTTGAAGGCAGTCTGCCAAACTTTGCAGTCCAATTGTATGGGGGTGTTAAGCCCCAAGCTCACCAACGCCTCCATCGAAATGCCAACTATGAACTTTGATCTCTCCGCCATGCCTACCAGCAAAGATCACACTAGGAAAATGAAGCCAAACTTTGGCGAGATCATGCCACCCTACGATCATTTAAGGCCCTTATTCTGCCAAAGCATGGCACACTTACCACACTGTGCAAAAGGGTGTGTGCCCTCCCTTATTTCCTGTGCTCCCGCCACTCATCATCAGTCGTGCATGATGCCACGTCATGGAATGCCAACAAGGAGGTGAACCATATGTGCATTTGATCGCCTGTGGATCTAGCTAATTATGATATTGTTACCGCTGGCATTTGAGGCACGTTTAGGTAGGAGATCATTAATGAAACATCAAATTGCCACCCGACTTGCTCGTTCATCATGCCCAAATGACTCCCAGTGAAAAGACTGCCCCCCGCCCACACGGAGTGCCAACATAAGATGCCAAGTAAATTGCCACCTTTCCTTGTAGGACCCCGACCATTCCACAAAATCCTATGTGGAAGGGTGCCCACCCATCCTCCCACGGAGTCCTTGATCGCCTGTTATAACAAGTTTTTTTGTGATTTCCCATTTGCCCCCAAATTGGATAAATGATTTGCTTCAAGATTCCCTTCGCGGAGGATGTGGGATATAGTCACCAATTCAAAACTATCCATCGGGTTCAAAGCCTCTTCCAATCTTTGCCGACAATTTCCAATTGATCACCTTTCACGTCCTGAGAGCATTGATTATTAGTGTAGAGTCTCCTTCAATGGCCAAATTTGTTATTTTCAAATACTTGCATAGCTTCAGACCAAGGATCATTACTTGCATTTTTGCCAAATTATTTGTCCCCTTCGGCAAAGGTTTCGCCAACTAACCTACCACTCTCCCATTCCAATCTCAAACTATGCAACCAACCCTTGATTCTCCTAGATTACCCCGCCAGGCGCCATCGAAGTTTAGCTTGTACCATCTTGACTCCGGGGGCGACCATTGTATAGTATTCCTCTTCTCCATAGTTTTGGCGCCACCTTCACCAATGACAGGTGGCACCCAGAGACTAGTAAGACTGCGTCGTAGCCTTGCATCCCATTTAGTGAAAATGCTCTTACTAGGATCGGCCTCCCTCACTCTAGAGTTCACCAGTTCTACTAGACAAGCCTCAATCTTATTTTGCAGCAATTGAGGCGACATTTCCTTCTCTTGAAAAATACGCCTATTCCTTTCTTTCCAGATTTCCCATATTAGTAGTGAGGGGCTGGCAGTCCATGCACAATTGTAAAATGCTTGTTTCTGCAATGATGGCCAACTCGATAAAACATCTAGAAGTTTGTTTGACATCATCATTTGCCAATTCAGCTTGGATAACAACCACTGCCAGCAACTTTGAGTATAGGAGCAATTAAGAAGTAAATGATTGCCGGTTTCCTCATTCTGCGTTCATAGGCAACACCTGGACGGACCAGAGAATCCTAACTTGGCAAATCTATCCGTCGTGAGTATACGACCTTGGGCTGCCGTCCAGGTAAAGAGCCTGACCTTAGGCAAACATGCCTTGTTCCAACACATGTTGCTAGGGAGCTTGGTCTCCCCAACACCCGTTGTCAACCTATTATAACCTTCTTTCACATTGTATTCCCCATTTGGGGCAGCACACCATCTTAGAATATCCAAGCCAACTCTGTAGAAGATGATCCTATCTTTCAATGCTCCTTCAAAACAAGCTACTTCCTCAGGATCAAGACTCAAATCCCTCACTCTTCCACTCCACTCTAGGCCAACCATCCACTATTCTGACCACCATGTGGTCACTTACCCTAGCTCCCCATGCCTGCTTAGTTACATTTCTTACATTCTTAAGCCCACCAAGCTTGGACAATTTGGGAAAACCTTCCCATGAATCCTCCTAGAAGGAGGCGCCTCTTCCATCTCTAATTTCCCAGGTCAGAAAGTCCAGGATTACATCCTTGCAGCTGCATATGAAATTCCATATTCTAGAGTCCATGGGGGGGTTCCTGGAGGTGAAAATTCTATGTCCATCCTTCGCCATATACTTCGCCTTTAGAATCTTTGCCCATTTAGATTCTTTCTTGGTGTGAAGCACCCAAACCAATTTGGCACCTAGTGCTTTATTTTGATGAAGGAGATTCTTCAACCCAATCCCATCCCTTCCCTTGCTCTCACACACCTTCTCCCACTTCACCAAAGGAAATTTGTGGCGCTTAGAATTGCCCTGCCAAAAGAAATCCTTCATCTTCTTATTCAAAATCTTGCACGCACCTGCCAACATGGGGAGGCAAGAAGATAGACATGATGGCAGGGCGGCAATCACAACTTTGAGTTTAGTTCGGTGTCCATCCCAAGACAACCACCTACACTTCTAGGAGGCAATCGAATCCCCCACCTTCTTAACCACATTATCCCAAAGCTTGCCAGATTACACTCCCTTGGCAAGCGGGAGCCCTAGGTATTTGCAAGGCAATTTCCCTCTTTTGAATTTCAGAATTCTTAGAATTTGGTCCTCACTACGCGCGGGGGTATTAAAGAGAAAAACTTCTGATTTGGCCAGTCTAACCTCCTGTCCCGAGGCAAGGGAGTATCTTTCCAAAATTTCCTTAAAACATCTTGCCTCCCGAACATGAACTCTGCCAAAAAGCATGGTATCATCAACAAATTGTTGATGTGTGATTGTAGGCATACCGCTAGTGATTTCCCCTTCGACTTTACCACAAATCCAAGCTTTGGAAATGCATCTGCCAAGGGCCTTAGCCATTATAATGAAAAAATAAGGTGACAAGGGTTCCCCTTGGCGGAGCCCCCGCGAAATAGTGAAAAAACCTTTTGGAGACCCATTCAGAATGACTGAGAATCTTGGGCAAGCGATCCAACCAAAAATCCAGTCCAACCAAACACTACTAAAACCGAAGGCTTGCAAAGTTTTGAAAAGAAATCGCCAGTCTACCTTGTCATACGCCTTCCTTATATCAAGCTTAATTAACATTGTCGGCTTCTTCGTGGTTTGAATGGAATGGATTGCCTCCTGAGCTATTATGACACCATCCAAAATTGATCTTCCGGGAAAGAAACCAGTTTGTTCTTTTGAAATAATACTAGGAAGGATTTGCTTTAACCTGTTAGCCACTGCTTTGGCCAGAACTTTGTAAATGGTATTGCAAAGAGAGATTGGCCTAAATTCATTGAGGGACTCCGGTTTTTCCTTCTTGGAATTAAGGCAATAAAGGTGTTGTTTAACTCTTTTAGAACCTTGCTAGAACACCTGGAATCTTCAATTGCCTCGTATATGTCTTTTCCCACAATTTCACAACACTTACGAAAAAACCCCGCGGGGAAGCCATCTGAGCTTGGAGCCTTATCTGGATGGAGTTGGAATCTAGGGCCACTTTAATTTCATTCTCAGTGAATTTACTGTTCAACATCAGATTTTTTTCATTCTCAGTGAATTTACTGTTCAACATCAGATTTTGTTCTTGTGTGATTATCTTTGGGATACATTCCAAAAACTCTTGCTGTGCCAACAGGTTCGACCTTGACCAATCGTTCAGAAGGTTCCCAGAATATTTCACCGTGGCAGCTTTCACATCCTCTATCCTATCTAGGATCTTGCCTTCACTTGTTTTGATGCTAGTAGTTTTGTTTATCTCCCTACGCGCGTTAGTAGAGTTATGGTAGAACTTGGTGTTCTTGTCACCAACAGAAAGTCATGTTTCTCTTGACTCTTGACGCCAGAAGATTTCTTCTTTTGCCAAGACATCATTTAATTTCTTTAACTACTCCTAGTCTTCCAAAAAATGATGGTTGTCCATCCCATTCTTTATTATGTCTTTTGATAAAGCTTCCAAAGCCTCTTCCGTCTTCCTTTTTTCTTCGAAAATGTTTTTGAAATGATCTCTATTCCATAGCTTCAAATTTTGTTTAATTACTCTTAATTTGGTGATGATATTGAACATCTTTGATCCCCTTGGATTATAGTTTTCCCACCAGCTTTTAATCAGGGGAAGAAAATTTGGGTCCCTATACCACATGTTTTTAAATTTAAATGGACATCTTGCCGGGCTCCTTTCCCCCACAATCTCTAAAACTACAGGAAAGTGATCCGAGCCTGAGCCAGGGATGATCTTGCTTTCCAAGGTGAATGTAAATAGGCTTAAATCTCCTCTGAACAAGAACCTATCCAGTTTTTTTGCTATACTACAAAACCCACTTCTTCTATTTGTCCAGGTGTAGTGATCATTTCCGGTTTGCACATCTAGTAGCATGTTCCTTTCTACGAAGCTTTCAAAATCCAACTGAGACTGTAGCTTTCTTGTCACTCCTTTTTTATCAGACATTTTTAGGATTGCATTGAAATCCTCACCCAAAATATAGAACTCAAAGGTTGAATCACCACAGATGATGTCTAATTCATTCCAAACTTATCTTTTCTGAATGCAATTATTGGGACTATATACATTAATTAAAAGAAAACTAAGATTGGAGGCGATGCTCCTTACCTTGCATGCAATCTAGGATCTACTAGTCGCCACCTCCTCTAGGAGAACACTTTGTGGCTTCCAGAGAACCATGAGCCCGCCTGAAGGCCCCGTAGCATTGACCCCAATTGAGCTCCAATACTTCATCTTCTTGCCAAAACTGATCCTCTCCTAATCGCTGAGCTTTGTCTCTTGCAACAAACAGATGTCTACTGCCATTGAATCTACCTGATGCTTAATCAGGTAGCATTTGTTAGGGGCATTTAAGCCCAACATTCCACATTACAAGTTTCATGGCTGTTCAGGAAGGGCATCACCCTCCCTACTATTAGCATCTCACTAATCTTCATCTACTCGTTTGCTTCTCCATCCCATTTTAGTTTTTCCTTGTTAGGAATTCTCCCCTGAGTTTTGCAGTCTCCGCAATCCGGAGAGATTTTATTGTTCTCCTTCTATCCTATACCCAATTTGCTTGGCACACCCTACTCTTGCACATATAGTCTTTGTCTTTTGGTTGATTTTTTAACTAAAACTTCGGCCTGTTGTTCAGATTCGTCAATCTCAAGATGCGGACCAGTAGTCCAATCTTCGAACCATTCCTCTTTGTCAATATTGATTGCTCCACTTTTGGCTGCCTTGGCAAGCTCCACCAATTCTGTGCCCACTTCCATAAGGGAATTAAGATTCTCCTCTCTTACCTTTTTACCAAGAAAATCGATGGCGTCCGCCACCTTTTGATCAATCTCCTTTTTCTGATCACCCGACCCACCAAATCCTCAGCTTCTCCAGTAGCCTCTCTTGTTGCCCCTTCCTCTTCCTTTTCCGGTGGAATTAAGGAGCCTGCCGAAGAGGCACGCCTAGGGGAACTCGTCGAATCTTCCCTGTTTTGGGTGTTTTGAGCAGGTGCCTGCCTTCCCTCCAGATGTTGATTTCGCCAACTTATGGTTCTTAACAAGGCACTTCCAGGGTATGGATCCAAAACCAAAGTTGTACCCAATTTCCCCAGTCTGCGAAAATTTCAATCTCCCGCCATGTTTGATTGTTAGGCATGTTCTCTACACAGATTTTGATATGGGAACTTATACCATCTGAATCCAATCTTTCCTCTGCGTAGACAAAGTTTCCCAGGTTGTTGCCAATGTCCTCCAAGATGCTCGAGGCCTAGAATTCTAAGGGTAAATTCGGTAACTTGTACCAGTCTTGAATTCGATCCAAATTCTGACGATGCAGATCGAAGCCAATCCACCATCTGCATATATAAAAGCCACACCCATCCATGATAAAGACACCATTTTCAATTTACTCCCTGATCTCCACTGTAGGATAAACGACCACAAAATATCCTTGTGCTAGAACCTTGAACTCCATATTTTCCCCCCATTTCCTGTGCCACCATCTTAAAAAACTATCCCAATTGAGCCTCATGCCATACCATCTCATAATCAACCCCAGCCTTTTGAGACGCTCCTTTTCTGCTTGGAGTTTGAAGGAGCTCATGACCATAGTTCGCCTCCTCCCTAAAGCTTGTTTGTCACCAAAACCCCTTTGCCTTGGCTGGTTGTGCTCACCACTTCCGTGTTGTGGTGCAAACCCAGTTTGATGCATCCCCCCCGCAATCCCTACCTGAATGGCCTTGTTCTATTGTTTGCATTGAGAAAATTGTTTGCACCATGCTAAGGCCTTTGGAACTTGGAGTTACCGCCTCGCCAACCCTGGCCACCCTTCCTGCCAGTTGAGTTTCGGCGAAAATTTGAATTTTGCCAACCGTTCCACTGTGGCCTAGGACTTCCTTGATTTTGTTTGTCAGTGGTATCCTCTTGGTTGACCTCATGCGCTTGCGACACCTGAGAACCACCTCCATGCCCCTTACTTGCCGTGACACGGCCTTCATAGCCCTCGCTATTTTGCACCACCTTTGCAAAATTTCGCACCTTTTCTGCTCCTTCACGCTCCATTTTTTTATCGGCTGCACATTATGGAATATTTGCTACGCCCTTAATATTAGTATACATAGGGTTATGGCATTTTGTGCCTTGTGTATTGCCCTTTATGATGTGTGTAAGAAGTTGTAAGAACATTTAATGTTATAGAGACGTGTAAGAGCATTTTATGACATTGTAAGATGCATAAGGGATATTATGACAATTCCATGATGTGTAAGAACATGTAAGTGGGGGGTTTATATAGTGGACTTGTGATGTCCCCTCGCTAGACAGTTCTCGGGAACAGTGTGTTAGCCCTTTATTGGACCCTTGTGGGCTAGCCAGTTTGGATAGAGGGTCAGTGTTGCTTTTTGGAGAGTTTGTTCGTTCGTGTTTTCAGTGGACAGTGCTTGGATCACAGCGAGCGTTTGCATTCCAGGAGTTCACAGCTTCTGACGGCACGAGATTATCCTGAGTTTTGAGCATATTACGGGATTTTAAGTGATTAAGTTAATTTATTAACTTAAACGTCTTTTTAATTAAAGTCACATTGACTTTAATTATATTTTATATCACTTAAATGTCAAAAAGGAGACTTTAATATTTTAATAACTTAAAATATTGAAAAGTGCGCTCAAACTATTGAAAAGGGATTATATTAAAATATTAAAATATTTTAATGATGAGAAAGGCCGTACTTTTCTTGAAATGCGTGCCATTTGGTATAAAGGCATTTCCTGGCAATAGAAACTCACATCTTGACTATTTCGATTTGCCTTGTGCATTTTTTCTTCTGAGCAATCTCCTGTGATCAGGGTTTGATCATTTCGTCCATTGGAGAACGGAAAACTCTTCAGTGTTGAGTACTCTTGAGGCTGTGAAAGATCAGCTGAATCAGTACAGTTGAGAGCTTCACACAGAAGTTCTACAGTTGCAGACAGAGGGATTTTATATGCAGTTGTTTGTTTTTTGCACATTCTAGAGGGTTTCTACTGGTGGCGCTTTTTCCACAGCTTCAGAGACTTCCTTTCAGAGAATCTATTGCTTCCTTTCATGGCCGTACGGACTGCCTTGGTTTTTGTGCCTTGAGAAAGGCGTGTGAAGTAATTAAGGAAAACGCCTTCTTTTTGAGAGGGCTTTGGCATCTGTCATTGGCGGCTAGTGATTTCAGAGGGTTGTGACCAATTTCTGAGCTGGAGAAACCTTGTCTGGAGTCTTGGCGTGCATTTATGCCTGTTTTCACCATTTCCAGCTGTAGATCTGGCCAGTTCTTTATTTAAAATAATCTGGAGCCTTCTTGGTATGTTTATCTTTCTAAATCTCTTTGTTGGAGTTGAATAATACTTTCTGTACTTTCATTTGAAGAAATAAGATTAAATTCATCTTTTATGAGCAAAAATATGCTGCGCCCCTTCTCTTCTGTCTATTAAGATTTCTCTAAAAAACTTAAAAACACATTTAAAGACTTAAGAAAAGAGGGTTTTGAGCTGAGAGCCAGCAGGGCTCATCACAGTGGTATCAGAGCTCACATCCTGCCAGCTTGTGGGGTTTGAGAATTTATGAAGTCAAACAGAGAGGGTTT
Source organism: Sequoia sempervirens (assembly GCA_007258455.2). Taxonomy (NCBI): domain Eukaryota; kingdom Viridiplantae; phylum Streptophyta; class Pinopsida; order Cupressales; family Cupressaceae; genus Sequoia; species Sequoia sempervirens. Next base: position 28,483 of record VDFB02000733.1, on the reverse strand, counting down.
TGGTAAGTCCTATTTCAGAGGTGGCCCTAGAAATCAAAGAGGCGACCAGAATCCTTTTCCACCATTTCCGTTTGCAGATCAGGAGGAGGAATTAGATTGGGACAATATGGCGAACAGGGCTGGAGAAAGTTCTCACATAAATAATTGGGAGGATGAGGACAGAGAAGCCAAAGACGTGCTTAGAGGCATGGTTGCAGGACAAGAGCAGGTTGCAACTATTCTTCAACAACTCAGCACGAATGTTCAGAATTTGTCATTAAACAGAGCTCGTAGTTTGGATTCAGATAGAGATGGCAGTATCCATAGACAGCCACAGAGGATTATAGATCCAGTACGCACCTATGAGAGAGCTACATATTCCACGTTCACCAGAGATGATGCTGAGGAAGTGGATGAAGCTGAACAAGGTGGTGAAATTAATTTTGCAGATAATATTATGGCTATGCATGATGAGTGGGATAATTTGCCACCAAGGGTTAAGGAGCACCTTAACTTTGACAGGTTTATGAGCCAGAAGAGAGAGCACACCAGGAACAGGAATGACAGGCGTCCTAGACACAAACAGAGTGATCTTAAACAGGCAACCAGCAAACTAACCTTAGTTCACTTTGATGGCAGTGGCAAAGTTACAGCACGTGCCTGGGTTAGTAAACTGGATACTTTCCTGACACTACGCCCCATGCCTGAGGTGGATGCCATTCGCTTTGCAGCACTTCATCTTGATGGCGTAGCACATGACTGGTGGATTCACGGTATGACTACCCTTCATCATGACAGGATTACCTCGTATCAGGAGTTTACTGATAGACTGGTAGAGAGATTTGACAGAAGGGATCCTGACTTTTCTTCAGAGATTTAGCACAGCTGAAACAGTTAGGTAGCTTGGAATCGTACATTGGTGAATTCCAAAGACTATCTGTTATGGTGACAGGGATCTCAGAGAGAAGGCTGGTCATATTATTCATTGAAGGTCTTTTCGAGCCCATGAAAGGTTGGATAAAAGCTTTTGATCCACCTACCTTACAGGAGGCAATGAGGAAAGCTCGCAGCATGGAGCTATCTACACCTCGTAAGCCTTTTAGCTCGAGCTCGAAGCCTACAACATCATACACGGAAAATAAATCAGATCCAAAGAAGGCTGATAATACAGATCAGAAAAAGAAATTTGCAGCCCCTTTAGATCGAGAAACCATGAATGATTTGAGAAGGAGAAAACTCTGTTTTTACTGCAAAGGTCCGTATGATTTTAATCATGATTGCCCCCTCAAACCAAAAGGGCAAAACAAGCATATGGAGTGGTTTTATGAGGAAGAACCATTGACTGATTTTTCTGATCAGCGAGCTCCAATCTATGATACAGATGGAGAAGAGTCAGAAAATGAAGCAGAAATTGCAGAGGAAACAGAACTTAAGGAGGCTCATATGTCCAGCATGCAGAAAGAGGGTTCTTTCAGACTCCGTGGGATCCTAGCTGGTCAAAGAGTCATATCTCTCCTTGATACAGGTGCAACCCATAACTTCATCGATTCACGGTTGGTAGAGAAACGGGGTATTCAAACTCAGTAGTTTGAAGGCATTCGTGTGAGGGTTGCAGATGGGAACACTCTCGATTGTGAGAGGATGATACCTGACTTGCCTTTGAAACTTAATAATTTTGAGTTCAAGGCAGATTTTTATGTGGTAAACATGGGTGGAACTGATGTAGTTCTTGGCATGAAGTGGCTTCATGCAATAGGAGAGTTCACGCTTAATTTGCGTGACATGGAGATGAAGTTTACCATTGATGGCACAAATCATGTTCTGAAAGCCATCAGGGACAGCAACCTTAGGGAGATTTCACTACGGAGAATGGAGCGTTTGATTCGTAATGATATGGTAGAGTGGGCTGCTGAATGCAAGCTAATGCCTTCACAGTTGGATCAGCAAGCTTCTTCATACCATCCGGATGTGCAGGAACTTCGAATCAAACACGCTAAGGTATTCAGTGCTATTCCACCAGGCAGGCCTCCTGATAGAGGTATTGAGCATATTATAGAACTGGAGGAGGGCACGAAACCGATTATGATTACTCCTTACCGGCACCCCAAGCGTCTGAAAGATGAGATTGAGAAGACTATTCAGGAGCTGTTAGCTATGGGGCACATCAGGCCGAGTAAGTCACCCTTTGCTTCATCAGTTGTTTTGGTGAAGAAAAAGGATGGTACACTTAGAATGTGTATCGATTACAGAATGCTCAACAGGAAAACCATTAAGAACAGGTATCCTATTCCTCGGATAGATGAGTTAGAATGTGTATCGATTACAGAATGCTCAACAGGAAAACCATTAAGAACAGGTATCCTATTCCTCGGATAGATGAGTTGATAGACGAGCTTCATGGAGCTTGTTACTTCTCAAAGATTGATTTGAGAACAGGTTATCACCAGATCAGAGTCCGAGAAGAGGACATAGAGAAAACGGCGTTCAGATGTCACTGTGGACACTTTGATTTTTTGGTTATGCCATTTGGGTTAACCAATGCTCCAGCCACGTTTCAGTCGACAATGAACAGGGTTTTCCATCCTCACTTGAGGAAATTTGTTTTAGTGTTCTTCGACGACATCCTGGTATATAGTAAATCATGGGAGGAACATATGGTTCACTTGGATGAGGTTCTGAGAATACTTGACAGGGAGTCCTTGTATGCCAAGGAGTCCAAGTGTGCATTGGGCATGGCAGAGCTTTTATATCTGGGACACATCATCAGCGGTGCAGGAGTCAGCATGGACCCAGAGAAGGTTCGAGCCATCATTGATTGGCCTACACCTGAGACTTTGACACAGCTCAGGGGATTTGTAGGATTGTGTGCTTTCTATCGTCGGTTTGTTAGTGGGTTCTCGCGGCATGCTGCGCCACTAACCGATTTGACTAAGAAAGGTGCTTTTGAGTGGACACCACTAGCACAAGCGTGCTTTGAGAAGTTCAAACTTCTCATGACTTCGTGTCCTGTTTTGTCTTTATCGGACTTCACTAAACCCTTTGAGTTACATTGCGATGCCAGTGGTGAGGGTATTGGTGCAGTTATTATGCAGGATCGTCACCCTATAGCTTTTGAGAGCAGAAAGCTAAGAGGGCCTGAACGGAGTTTTAGTATCTATGATAAGGAAATGTTGGCTATCATGCATGCGATGGCCAAATTCAGGCAGTACTTGATTGGTAGTAAGTTCACTGTGAAAACTGATCATAATAGTCTGAAGCATTTTCTTGGACAGCGAGATCTTAATGAGAGACAACAAAAATGGGTCAGCAAGCTTCAGTCTTACGATTTTGACATCTCTTATGTCAAGGGCACTCAGAATGTGGTTGCTGATGCTTTATCTCGCCGTCCTCACTTGGGTTCTATTACATTGGTTTCAGAAGACTGGAGACACCTGATTGTAGCAGAGTATGCTAAGGACCCATGGGCCTCTAGCATAGTAGATGGATCAGTGTTGGATGACAGGTATTCACTTGTAGATGACCTTATCATCTACAAAGGGAGGATTTTATTGGTCCCAGGTTCTGAGATGAGGGACAGGGTTTTGAGGTCATTGCATGATTCACCCATGGCGGGACATCCCGGGTACTATAAGACCTATCGGCAGGTACGGGAGAGATTCTCTTGGAAGGGTCTCAAGTCCTATGTTCTCCAGTATGTCAGGGAATGTCTTGTTTGTCAGCAGAACAAGCAAGAGCACACATACCCTGCAGGTCTTCTACAGCCGCTTCCTATTCCTGAGAGGAAGTGGGATTGTTTATCCATGGATTTCATCACGGGCTTGCCAAAAGCTCAAGGGAAGGACAGTATTTTCGTGGTGGTAGATCGATTGACGAAATATGCACACTTTTTCGCAATCACTACTACACACACGGCTACTCAGATTGCTGATTTGTTCTTCCGAGAGGTATTCAGGCTGCACGGTTTACCTCGCAGTATAGTTAGCGACAGGGACAGCAGATTTATGAGTAACTTCTGGCAGGAGTTATTCAAGCTTTGTGGGACAGAGCTCACCCCTAGTACCAGCTACCACCCCCAGACAGATGGGCAGACAGAGATCGTCAACAAATGGGTGGAAGGGTACTTGCGTAACTATAGTTCAGGGCAGCAGAAGGCATGGGTGAGGTGGTTATACTTATGTGAGTACTGTTACAACACCACCCATCACATGAGCATCCAGATGACACCATATCGAGCGTTATATGGATATGACGCTCCGAGCTTTCTTGACTTATTGCTGAGTGACAGTAGAGTTCCCAGTGCTGGTGATTTGTTACAGGAGAACCAGGATATTATGAGAGCACTTAGGGAAAATATACAGAAAGCCCAAAATCAGCAAAAACAATATGCTGATCAGAGACGAGTAGAGCGGTCTTTCGAGATCGATGATTTGGTGTACCTGATGCTTCAGCCGTATAGGCAGTCTACCCTTCGCAAGAAGGGCTCCGAGAAACTTAAGCCGCGATACTATGGACCTTTCAGAGTTGTCAGACGTGTGGGTCAAGTGGCTTATGAGCTGGATCTTCCGGTGGACAGTAGAGTTCACAACGTGTTCCATGTGTCGCGCCTCAAAAAGGCGTTGGGACAACACGTGATTTCTTCTATTGATTTGCCACCCCTGGATGATGAGGGAAAATTAGTTTTGATACCTGAGGCCATTCTGGACTCCAGAGAGCGTCATCTTCGGAGGCGGGTCATCAAGGAATACTTGGCTAAGTGGAGGGATCTACCGGCAGAGGATGCGACGTGGGAGAGTGACAGTGTTCTTCAGCATCCAGCTTTGAGTTTGCTTGTGGACAAGCAAGTTCGGGGAGGGCGGACTGTGATGTCCCCTCGCTAGACAGTTCTCGGGAACAGTGTGTTAGCCCTTTATTGGACCCTTGTGGGCTAGCCAGTTTGGATAGAGGGTCAGTGTTGCTTTTTGGAGAGTTTGTTTGTTCGTGTTTTCAGTGGACAGTGCTTGGATCACAGCGAGCGTTTGCATTCCAGGAGTTCACAGCTTCTGACGGCACGAGATTATCCTGAGTTTTGAGCATATTACGGGATTTTAAGTGATTAAGTTAATTTATTAACTTAAACGCCTTTTTAATTAAAGTCACATTGACTTTAATTATATTTTATATCACTTAAATGTCAAAAAGGAGACTTTAATATTTTAATAACTTAAAATATTGAAAAGTGCGCTCAAACTATTGAAAAGGGATTATATTAAAATATTAAAATATTTTAATGATGAGAAAGGCCGTACTTTTCTTGAAATGCGTGCCATTTGGTATAAAGGCATTTCCTGGCAATAGAAACTCACATCTTGACTATTTCGATTTGCCTTGTGCATTTTTCTTCTGAGCAATCTCCTGTGATCAGGGTTTGATCATTTCGTCCATTGGAGAACGGAAAACTCTTCAGTGTTGAGTACTCTTGAGGCTGTGAAAGATCAGCTGAATCAGTACAGTTGAGAGCTTCACACAGAAGTTCTACAGTTGCAGACAGAGGGATTTTATATGCAGTTGTTTGTTTTTTGCACATTCTAGAGGGTTTCTACTGGTGGCGCTTTTTCCACAGCTTCAGAGACTTCCTTTCAGAGAATCTATTGCTTCCTTTCATGGCCGTACGGACTGCCTTGGTTTTTGTGCCTTGAGAAAGGCGTGTGAAGTAATTAAGGAAAACGCCTTCTTTTTGAGAGGGCTTTGGCATCTGTCATTGGCAGCTAGTGATTTCAGAGGGTTGTGACCAATTTCTGAGCTGGAGAAACCTTGTCTGGAGTCTTGGCGTGCATTTATGCCTGTTTTCACCATTTCCAGCTGTAGATCTGGCCAGTTCTTTATTTAAAATAATCTGGAGCCTTCTTGGTATGTTTATCTTTCTAAATCTCTTTGTTGGAGTTGAATAATACTTTCTGTACTTTCATTATGAAGAAATAAGATTAAATTCATCTTTTATGAGCAAAAATATGCTGCGCCCCTTCTCTTCTGTCTATTAAGATTTCTCTAAAAAACTTAAAAAACACATTTAAAGACTTAAGAAAAGAGGGTTTTGAGCTAAGAGCCAGCAGGGCTCATCACAGGACTTGACTTGTCAACCAAATTATGATGTCTCAGTATAATGTGTCATAAGGCATCTTTGAATGAAGATAATTGAGTCAAAATGGAGTGCCATAGTTGATGAGTTGGTTATGACAATGTAAGAGAATCTTCTAAAAATAGCTTTTTGACTCATCATTGCATGTGGCATTGGAATTCAAGCTCTTGGTCTGGGTGGCATAGTGGGTCATGGTTTTTGTTGGGTCATGGTTTTGTGGTATACCATTTGTGGTTTTTTATTTTGTTTCTGCTATATATTGTTTCTTAGGATGGAAATGTATGATGATGCAATTTTACAAGGGTTTATGCTATCATATTTTTTCTAGTCTTGTCTTGGTTCTCCCATGAAGGCTTGAGCTTGTTTATGTATTATAATTGGATTGGTGCTTTGAATATATTGGTTTGAGATTTGGAGGTTGGGTTTTTTCCCGAAAAGGTTTTCCTAGGATGGACACTATGCTAATGGTGAATGATTTTATTGTTTATATTTCTTTTGAAACTATGTAATTGTATTTTCTATGCATCTCTTGTTGATTAGTGTAGGAAGTGTGTCCACTATCAAATTCCTTTCATTTGGTACTAGAGCTCAGCAAACTCTATTTCCTAGGTGATAGGGAAAAGGTTTTAACTTTTTTAGACTAATCTTGGTTTGAGTAGGATTTGTGTATAGAGAAGATCTTTGTTTTAGGGAGGATGATGAGTACACCATGGCTAGAGATGGAGTAGTTTAATGAAATAGCCTTTTGAGCCATGGAAGCTTAAGATGGAAGATTTGGTGATAGATCAAGATCTATGGACAGTAGTCTCCAACAATAAACTTTTAGTTGTGGCTATGTCACCAAATGATTGAGCGATGTTATATTGGACAGTTGGAAGTATTATTCGGCTATGTTTGGCTGATTTAGTGCTTCTTGAATGTTGTGGGAGAACCCACCTCAAAATCTCTTAGGCAAAAGTTGGAAAATTTTGTACTAGGCTAAATCCCTAGTGAACAACCCTTTTTTGTGGAAGTTGTATACATTGAGGATGAGAGATTGCTAAGCATTTGAATGCATTTAATACCATTGTGAGCTAGTTATTGTCTATCTTTGTGAAGATGTAAGATAAGGATCTATGTTCTTTGCTAGACTAATGGGACAATCTAGTGATGGCCATTGGAAGTATTGCTTCAAAGCTTGTGCTTGACAAAATAGTGGTTGCTCTTCTCTTGGAGGAGATGAGGTAGAAGGCTTCTAAAATTGCCAAAGAAACACTAATCGTTTGTGGATTGTGGAAGGAAAAAGACAAGGACAAGAAGAAGGACAAAGGTAGATCTAAGTCTTGTGAGAGATTGAAGTCTCTTGATAAATTCAAGGTGAAATGTTGGAAATATGGTAAGAAAGATCAAATCAAGAGGGATTGTAGGGAGAAGGAAAGAATGAGTTTGATGATGATTCAAATTTTAGGGCTTTTCAAGATGAATTAGATGCATTTGTTGTAGCCCTTGCTACACATGCATGTGAGGATGCATGGATGATTTTATCTATTGTCTCGACTCCTTAGAGGGAGTGATTTTCTAACAATGAGAAGTTTGATGGTGGAGAGGTCTACCTTGGTGACAATTCTTTTCTTAGTATTGTCGGGCATGGTTGAGTCAAGATTAGATTCTTTGATGTGAGGATTAAAGGTATTTTAGGAGTTTTGCACATCCTAGGTTTTGCATAGACTTTGCTAACTATTAGCAAGATGAACGATGTGTGTAGGTAGTCTTCAACAATGGTGAGTGCAAGATGGTTCATGGAGCTATGGTGTTTATAAAGGGATATTGGGTTGAGACTCTTTTCTACCATGATGCCAACACCTGCATTCAATGTAATAGTTTAGTAGTACCTGCAACAAAGGGACTTGCAACATCTGAGCTTGCAACTTTGGTACCTATGGAATCGGTACTTGCAACAAAGGTACTTGCATCATCATGACTTGCATCAAGGGGACTTGTAGGAAAGGGACTTCCAACACTGTAGAATGTAGTTTGGGTTCCTAAACATGTTCTCACCTTAGAGAGCAAGCTACTAGTTGAGAAGACTGTTAATGGGCCACATTGGTGTGAAGGGTCTTTGGACCTTGACAAATAGAAATCTTATAGAAGGATTGGTTGATTCGTCTCTTGACTTTGACTTATGTGGACTTTGTATCTATAGTAAATAGAATTGTGTTAAATTTTACTTGAGCTCCCATAAGTCTCATGGATTTTGGATCATATATATTGTGATGTGTTTGGTCAAGTAAATGTGCCTTTGTTGGTAAAATCCCTATATTATGTTTTTTCCATGGTTGTAGGGAGATTCATTTCCCACCTTTGGGGCATTTTTGAGATTGGCATACATCTCCTATATTGGAGACGGGAATGGAGATGCCTCCCATGTCTCCAAATGTTTCCTTTAAAAAAGCCTATTTGTAGCAACAAAAAAATGCTTTCTTTTTCTTTCTTTGTTTCTACGTTTTCGTTTACCATAAGGTTGTGATATTGCCAACCTAAGTTGTTGTCAAATGATGATAGTTTGGGGGATTGATTTGAGTGGGCATGAAATGGAGAAAGATTTTCCACAAGATAGCTTGTTTTGTTGCCTGTCTAGATCTCTCTTCACAAGATAGCTTGTTTTGTTGCCTGTCTAGATCTCTCTTAAGTCAACTAATTTAATCCCCATTATAGAGTAGGGCACACTTACTAGAGATACTATGGTTCAAACATACTACACAACTTTGGTTCATGAGCTTAGGGCTCGAAGGGATAGGTTCATTTGGAGGACAAATGGAGGACATATTGAGCTTGTATGTCATGAATCCTTGAATAGCCTCTTGTTTCCACAAAAATAAATAAATATAAATATTAAAAACTAACGCATGCCATTTCAAAACAATTTTTATAAATATTAAAAATTTAGATTGTCAATTTGTGGTTTATCATTTATGCCATGCTATATTAAATATTAAAAGTTATAGCTACAAGTATGGGACCATGTATGCCACTTTAGTGAACCATGTTTTATAGAATTTTTTAAAGTCATCCAATCTTCCTATATTTAAGTATTTGTAACATTTATTATTTATAGTGATATATTTTATATTTCACCTTTTTAAATATATTTAATATTTTTAAATATATCTATATGTATTTATAAATATATAATTATATTTTTAGATATACTCAATGAAACAAAGAAAAAAAGAACCCTAGATCTTATGTGTAAAACCTAGGATTCAAATTTTTTGTGTGTTTGTGGTCTTTTTCTAATGTTTCATTAAGATGGAGATCAACAAGGTGTTTAGATTGATTTTCAACCATGAAGGTGAGCCAATTGGACCTGAATCTGCATCTTTTAGGGTCTTGCAATGGATTGGATTTGATTTGCCTTGATTAACCTAACTAGACTATGTGCTCTAACATGAAAAATTCAAACTTTCGACAATTGACAGATTGAAATAGAGAATTGCAGGCAGATCTGGGAAAGCCAGAGTGATGTGTACCTATCTTGAAAGTTTGATGCTGGTCTGTATAGAAGGACAGAGTCACCCAAGGTCGTTTGGGTCCTTGTAGGGTGTCCTACTCTGCTTTTGCAGCCCTTTGATGTCAGATCTGAGATCTTTGTTTCCGCTTGCAGACTTGTCAGATCATTGTTGGATAATTCTATAGGTGAATTTCCGTGAGTTGACAAGGTGTTGGGCTTTGAATGCAACAACGGATAAATGATCTTCAAGCTTCCTTCAATCTCCTTTGAACCTGAAATCTGCACATTCAAAACGAGAAGAAATGTTGTGCCATTTAAGGGATTGCCTTAGTCAAACCCTGTGTTAGTGTTTCCACTTCCACAATGGCAATGTCAATGATAGGAAAGATAAATGATAGGAAGGAATGATGAGTCAACAAAGTGCTGCAACTAACCACCCTTCAATGGCTTCCTTGAAGGACTGAAGTCATGCACATCACTTCAAGGTCTTGGATCTTGCTTGCTTGATTGTTTGAATTGCTTGGAGACTTACAATAAGGGTTAGCCTTCACAAACAATTATAACATAAACACATGAACTCACATAAGATTTGATTTGATGTTAGGATCTTGAATTGCTGCAATAAAGCTTTGAAATGCTGCTCTTGACTTCCTCTCAATGTTCATTTGTTGCTAGATAATGCTTGTTAATGCTAGATAGATTTCAAACGATTCAATAACTAGTTATTTATAGGCATTTATTCAATTTCCCGCAAATTAAATCCCAGTAGCCGACATTTGCAATTTGAATTTTGAATGTTAAAATGCCAACACCAACATATTCAAATTTGGATCCCGACAAAATAGGGGGACTCAAACGCCTAAGGGTGTCACAATCCTGGTCCTATTTTCCAAGATTTTAGGTGTCGGGGGCAAAACATTAAATAAATGCATTTGTTCAATGCTTGCCATTTCTCGAAAAATGGTAAAAATAGACTATAGAATGCATAATTTGGGAAATTAGAGGCTTAATTAGGCTCAATAATTTAGGGGGGGACAAAACATAGTGTGAAATTGTCAAGGGTGACAATTTATGACGCTACAATAAATATTTATATATATTTATAAATATATATCTATATTTACATAGACATCTCCAAGTACTTGTCTCCTATTAAAAAATGATGTATTGGTACCGATACCCATCTCCTATACCAGTATCAATACACATCTCTTGATAACTATGGTTTTTTTAGTGGTGATTTCTCTAGGAGACTTGGCATCTCTTTATTAGACATTAATTTGGGGTCTTTAGTCGGTTTAGGGAGTTTACGACTCTTGTGGAGACCTAGACAAGCAAAAAGATCAAGTAGTTGAGAATTGATAATGTTGGAGAATTCTATTTAGTTGAATTTGACATATTTTGTTAAGAGAATGGTATTGCACGACATAAGCCAATTCCATACACTCCTTAGTAGAATGGAGTTTTGGAAAGAATGAACATATCGTTGATGGAGAAGGCTAGGAGTATGCTCGATGGGGTCATTTTGGAACAAAAGTTTTGGGTAGAGACAATTAGCATCACATCTTACTTGATTAACAAGTCTCTTACGTTAGCACTTGTTGATAAAACCCCTTTGTAGGTTTGGATGGGAAAAAAGCCTTCACTTTGACATCTTTGAGTTTTTGGTTGCAAGCATATGGTCACATGTCTAAGGAGAAGTGGTCAAAGTTGGATTATAAGGTAGTGAAAATGTATCTTCATTGGCTACGGTGTAGGTGTGAAGGGGTACAAGCTTTTGGATCCTGTAATCGGGAATGCATTACATAGTCAAAATTTGATCTTTAGGGAGATCAAGTAGATGGGAGTGCAAAGTCTATACTGTATTTATTGGAAAAGACCTAGATAGTTAAACTTGAGGCTGAACTAGAGGTTTAGGTTGGACCTGATGAGGAGGATGGTACGAAGATCTTATAGAGTTTGGAGGAAAAACCTCAACCTCAACTTTTGAGGAGGTTTACTTGGTAGAGGACGCAAGTGGAGAAGTATAACCCACTTAATTTTAGATGCATTTTTCCCTTGATTACTAACATTGATGACCTCAAACTTTGAAAGAAGCGATGGAGATGAATGATAGAGAGTCTTGAAAGATGGCTACTTTCAAAAAGAATGATACTTTGGACTTGGTTCACTTGTTGAAGAGAAGGAAGCTTATTAGTTATAAATGGGTCTTCAAGAAGTTTGCTTTAGATGGCAGTGTTGAGAAGTACAAGGCAAGACTAGTTGCAATAGGATATTCCCAAGTTGAGGGGTTTGACTTTGGTGAGAATTTTTCTCCAATTGCTAAGTTGACATCCATTTAGTTATTATTTGTCGCAATAACTTTTGATCTTGAGATTGAGCAAATGGATGTGAAAACATATTTCCTACATGGTGACTTTGAGGAAGAAATCTATGTGACACAACTTAGGCACTATGTGGTAAAAGGTAAGGAGTCATTGGTTTGTAGATTGAAGAAACCTTTGTATGGTCTCAAACAAACACCCTAAATTTGGTACTAGAAGTTTAGTACTTGTTGGGATTTGTCAGGTACAAATCATTGCTATGTATTTTAAGTAGGATTGTGATCATCTCCTTTGATCACTAGCTGAGGGGTTTGACATTGGTGAGAATTTTTCTCCAATTGCTAAGTTGACATCCATTTAGTTATTATTATTTGTTGCAATAATTTATGATCTTGAGATTGAGCAAATGGATGTGAAAACATCTTTCCTGCATGGTGACTTGGAGGAAGAAATCTATGTGACATAACTTAGGCACTATGTGGTAAAAGGTAAGGAGTCATTGGTTTGTAGATTGAAGAATACTTTGTATGGTCTCAAACAAATGTTAGTTTTTTATGATCAGATTTAATGCACAGAAATTTAATTCAAGATCAGACACAATAACACAGCATATACCTTGGGAAAACCCTCCACTTGAGGGAGAAAAACCCAGCAACAATATATAGCTCTTATATATATAAGTAATGGCAACAAGTCTCTTTACAATGAGGCCACACACAAGGCCAATATTCAGCACCAACAATGGCTGCAATAACAAAGAACAATCTGCTCTTCCTTGAACACAAATCTGCTCTTCAATGGATTCTCAATCTGACCTAGAAGAAATTCGCACTTAATAGAAGGAGCTGCTCTTGATAGAATTCACACTTGCTTGTAGGAAGGAATCGAACTTGCTTGATTGTCAAATGAGAGAAAGTGACCTTTTATATATACATGTTGCTTAGAGGGGTCGCACCTTTTCAAGGACAAGGTTGGCCACCATAAAAATAATTACAAATAATAAATAATAATTACAAAGGAGGTCGGCCATCTTAGAGATATGTTGCCATTAAATAATAAAAAATAAATAAGGAAGTATGAAACCCGAAGCTGCAATAACATCAACACTCCCTCTCAGCTAGGGAGGAATACTTCCTGCTATACAAGACACATTACCTCATTGTGATGCCAACCACAATGGCTACAACCATATGTGGAAAAGAAACGATATCACCTCATCGTGATATCAACCATAATGGCTACAACCATGTATGGTATGTACAAGTGTTCATCACTTGCGCGATGTTGTCACCTCAACATGACTTTCACCATGGATCTCCTAGAGGGTGAAACACAAGTACAAGAGGAATCATCATGGACTCTCTCATGTGATGCTGTCATGGAGTCACACACATGACATCCACCAGGCTCTCCCAGAGGGTAGAATCAAGGGATTTCACCTCGAACTTCTCTTACAGAGAAGAACTCATTAATCAAGGGATTTCACCTCAAACTTCTCTCACAGAGAAAAACTCATTAATCAAGGGATTTCACCTCGAACTTCTCTCATAGAGAAGAACTCATTAAAGAGGATCACTGATACTGAGACTCCTTCTCAGTTAAGGCTGTATTCTCCACCATACCAAGCTTATCTCGAAAGTACACAAACTTTATCCTGGAGAGAGGCTTGGTGAGAATGTCTGCCGTCTGCTCATTAGTGTTGATATACCTCAACTAAAATGCTTTCCTCAATAACATGTTTAGTTCTGTCATGAAACACTGTATTGACAGAAGGCTCCACATTGCTTAATTAACACAATGGATGATAGTCGGCTCCAACGATTGTCCAACCAATCTTGCAAGGAGCTTCCGAAGCCACATTGCTTCTCAAATTGCCACACATGCTGCAATGTACATGACCTCTGCGGTGCTCAGTGCCACTGAAGATTGCTTCCTGCTACATCAAGAGATCATCGCAGACCCCAAACTGAAATAACATCCAGAGGTGCTCTTCTGATCAGCAACACAACCTGCCGAAACAAAATCTATATAACCATGCGGCTCCAGGATCACACCTGAAGAATATCTCAGCCCATATCCAACTGTCCCACGCAAGTATCTTAGGACATGTTTCGCTGCAACAAGATGTACCTGCCTCGGTTCACACATGAACTGACTAAGTGCACTTACTACATAGCAGATTTCAGGTCTAATATTGACTAGATACATCAATGATCCAATCAACTGTGTATATAGAGGATCCACCAGATCTGAACTAGCTGCAGCCTCCTTAAACATCTTCTTCAGGTTCAGTAGGCTCCCTCTGAATCTTCAAGTACTTGCATCAACCTTTTGACCTCTTCGTCCAAGATTGCCTGCAACACTTGCCTTAGATAAATGTTTTCCAGCGCACACCTCTGGTACTGTAGAGAGTTCAGGATTGCCCTCCTCGACCTCATCCCAGATCACACTATTCTGAATAGGTTTGCAGAGCTACCAATGTCAAATACAGATGACTGTCTTGTGCAATTATGATCTTAGCAGCTGAAGAGGTCTTTCAAGGATTTAACACTTAGCCTTGTAATAAAGTAATCTTTACTTCTTCTCAGTGAGTTACAAAACTCTCTCTTGATCCCTGCTTCAGAGATTGCAAAGAAGACTTCTGGAAGTGAGCTCCCTCTAGCCACCAACTCACTCCCATGGCTGCAAGTTATGACTTCACGCTTGATCATTTCTTTGGTCGGCATGACTTCCTCACAAGATGCCTCAAGCTTTTCATCACTAAGTAATCTCTCATCACCTTCTTGCTCCTAGATCTGTCCAGAAGCATTATAGACAGAGATTACTAACTGTTTATAACTATGCAAAGAAATATCAATACTAGAATCACAAGGTTTATTATCTCAGGTTATAGCATGGATACAGAAGAATTTATGAACAATATTAAAACATGAATATACCAAAGGATCAAAATTAAGGGATAAAGAAACTTATCTTTATTGAATTCTGATATAACTCTTCCTTCCATCTTTTACTCCTCCCGAGAGTGCCAAACTCAGCACAACAAAAAGACAATCTGCACAACTACAGATTTCTTGAATGCAATATGCAGTTAGCATGTAGAACCAACTCTCTCCAAGAGTTCAAGGCTCTATCACAGTTCATGCATTAGAGAATGATATCGATGTGACCAACCAATCACCATCGAAATTACAATTCTTTTTTTTTTATTTCAGAGTCACACTCAGAAAACTTCACAACTAGCATGCAATAAATGAATCCACTATGCTAGTGAACACAATTCAAGGGAACCCACTATCTCTCTTTACTAATTACAAGATCCAACTAAATGATATAACTCAGCAAACAAAGAATACTTATCTCTTTAAATATTTTGATGGATGCAAATACTGGACGCAGTAAGATACGCAGCTCTTGCGTACAGATCAACACACAACCTTCACGGCTTGAACACAGGCCCATGGCTTAGAATAGAAATTCCCTAGAATCCTTCTGAGGAGAGATCTCATCCACATCTTCAAATGAAGCATGTTGATTAGGCCTGGTGGGGCAATCCTTTGCATAGTGACCAAACATGTCACAACGAAAACATTGGACTTTGGAGAGGTCCCACTTCTTCTTGAATGGGGGAGCACCATCAGCTCCTTTATCTCTATTCCTCTTGAAATATCCTTTCTTTCCACCTTTCTCTTTCTTCTTCAAGGATTGAGTGGAAAGAACATGAATGTCTTCATTTGTAGAGCTTCGACCAATACCTCTCGCAGCCAACCTAGACTCTTCTTGAATACAATCTGCCCTCAAACGATCAAACTTGGGAAGTTTCGATCTTGCACTGATTCCTTGAATGTAAGACTCCCAAGATGAAGGAAGACCATTAAGGGGAAGCATGGTCAAATCCTTGACATCAACAAAATGACCAATAGAAGAGAGTTGATCTCTCAATTCGGAAATCTTCATGAAGTAAGCGATGACAGATTCTCCTTCCGCCATCTTCACATGATGAAGTTGTTGCTTCAATGCAAGTGCATGGCTTGTGTTGTTGATCTCATACATCTCCTCCAAAGACTTGAACATCTCCCCTTGCCGTCTTCATCTTAGAGATGATGGGAACAATATGATCCTTCACGGAATCAACTAACATCTTCTTTGCCTTAGTATCTTTCTTCTTCCATTGAATCTTCTCTTCCTCATCAGCTGGCTCGGAAAATTTGCTCTCCACGAACTCAACCAATTCACTTTCTTCCAAGGAGAGCATAATTCTGAATCTCCAAGATGTGAAATTAGATGCTCCCTTAAGTCTATCCTCAAGCTTAAGACTGATCACCATCTTGACAAACAGATAGAAGTAAACAATGATGAGAAAGAGAGTAAAGAGTATCGCTGTAATAACAATCTGATCAAGATCTTCTTCAAACCTGCTCTGATACCATGTTAGTTTTTTATGATCAGATTTAATGCACAGAAATTTAATTCAAGATCAGACACAATAACACAGCATATACCCTGGGAAAACCCTCTACTTGAGGGAGAAAAACCCAGCAACAATATATATCTCTTATATATATAAGTAATGGCAACAAGTCTCTTTACAATGAGGCCACACACAAGGCCAATATTTAGCACCAGCAATGGCTGTAATAACAAAGAACAATCTGCTCTTCCTTGAACACAAATCTGCTCTTCAATGGATTCACAATCTGCCCTAGAAGAAATTTGCACTTAATAGAAGGAGCTGCTCTTGATAGAATTCACACTTGCTTGTAGGAAGGAATCGAACTTGCTTGATTGTCAAATGAGAGAAAGTGACCTTCTATATATACATGTTGCTTAGAGGGGTCGCATCTTTTCAAGGACAAGATCGACCACCATAAAAATAATTACAAATAATAAATAATAGTTACAAAGGAGGTCGGTCATCTTAGAGATATGTTGCCATTAAATAATCACAAATAAATAAGGAAGTATGAAACCCGAAGCTGCAATAACATCAACAACAAACACCCAAAATTTGGTACCAGAAGTTCAATTCTTGTTGGGAGTTGTAAGGTACAAATCATTACTATGTATTTTAAGTAGGATGGTGATCATCTCCTTTGATCACTTTGTACGTGGATGATATGCCGGAATTTTGTAACAATAAGGGAATGATTTGGGACTTGAGATCTCACCTTTTATTATAGTTTGATATGAAGAACTTGTTGGTTGCTAAATTTATCTTAGGTGTAGAGACTAGAAGTGATAGAGCTTATAGAAAGCTCTAGTTGGGACATAGTAAGTTTGTTGAGTCTATCTATGTTTTAGCATGGTAGACAATAGATTAGTGAGTGTTCCTATTTCACTGGGGACTAAGTTATTAGTTGAGTAGTGTTCATCTTCACCCATGGAGATGGAGGATATGCCTCGTGTTCCTTATGCTAGTTTAGTTGGTATTTTGATTTATGCTATGGTCTACATAAGGCCAAACATTGCCCAAGTAGTGGGATTCTTGAGCCAAATTTATGCTAATCTTGGCAAGGAGCATTGGGTAGCAGCCAAGAGAGTCTTCAAGTGCTTGCATGATAGTATAGAGTACTCTATTTGCTAGTAGGGACTTGCAACATAGTGCATGCAACTTGCAACGAAGGGGTAGAGGTCACTTGTAGCATAGCAAGGTTGGTGGCACTTGTAGCAAAGAAAGTGAGTACTTGCAACACTTGGAGACCAATGGTTTGTTGACTTGGATTGGGGAAGATATGTGTGTGGACAATAGAAGATCTATTAGTGGGTATGTTCTTAACTTGTTTGGAGGTGTGATCAGTTGGATGAATAAGTGATAGGTTGTGGTTGCTTTATCTACTACAAAGGTAGAGGACATGACAGCTACTCATGCCTATAAGGAGGCGATTTGGTTTTAGAGATTGTGTTCAAAGGTTCTGTAATGCCTCGTTTTGTTCCTAAATTGTCTGCAGTTTATGTTTCAAAAGAAATCACAAGACAGTTTTGTGAAGGGCGTTAGCTGTTAAGAGAGAATCGAGTCATTCTTTGAAGACTCTTCAAATCCTTTGCCTCAGCTGCCACCTTTGGAGAGATTTAGAATAAGTTTAATGAAGTGCCCAAAAGAAGATAATCAATATTACACCAAACTGGAATTAGATAAAGATTATGTTGTTAAGAATGGTCAACCAACATATGAAGGGTTGTGTCCCTTGAGCAAGATAAGTTATATAAGGAAGGTAGAGCTAGAAGGAAAGGATAACTTGTGAAGAATTATTATGACTGATTACAAGTAAATATTACAGCACACATCATGTGCAATTACTCTAATAATAAAGTGGCGCTATCAATAGGTAGCAGCACTAGCAAATTAACTTATTTAAAATTAAATTATTATTCTCCAAATGCAGTGATGAAGGGTTGTATTTATTGTAAAGGCAATAGAGGTGAAGAGGTGTGACTCCCTCAAACTTGAGATATAAAAGGGAGAACATTTCATTTGAGAAGGACATCCATAACATCGTTCATTCAATCAATTATGAATAAATATTATGTGACTCCTAATATGAAAGGTTGTGATTCCATCCATAATAAGATATAAAAGGGAGATCATTTCCTTGTAGATAAATCATCAAGTGGGAATGAATGAATGAATCAATTTGGAAATAAATTATTATTCTCAAAAGGCAGCAATGAAGGGTGGTGACTC
Source organism: Sequoia sempervirens (assembly GCA_007258455.2). NCBI lineage: Eukaryota > Viridiplantae > Streptophyta > Pinopsida > Cupressales > Cupressaceae > Sequoia > Sequoia sempervirens. The sequence goes on along the minus strand of VDFB02000733.1, from coordinate 9,893 downwards.
ATTTATTTTGAAGGGGGGCAACTCATTCAAGAAATGGATATAAAGGGTAAATCAGTTCATTGACATTCAATCAGCAATCATCACCCATCTATCCATCAAGAAATCAAGTAATCAAAATATCAAAAAGATCAATCAAGCAAACAGCAATAAGTCTTATCAATACTTTAATAATCAAATCATTTGATCATCAAATCATTCAGTCATCAAATCATTCAAGCATCAACTCGTTCAAGGATAAAATCATTCAAGCGTCATTCGAACATTAATTTGTCAATCCATAAATATCAATGAGCAAAAGCAATCAACAATAATCTAGCAAATTCATCAAGCAATCAGTTTGAATTTGAGGAAATGTCACAAAATCCCCTCCAAGTTCATGAGAGGATAAGGACGAAAACCCTTATCGCTCTTATCAAGTTTGGATGAAAACCCAAATCTTGGTCAATGAGGACGAAAACCCTCCAAGGTGGACCAAGAGTTGGAAGGATGAAAACCCTCTCATGCTCTTGGCAAGTTAAGGATGGAAACCCTTGATATTGCCACTGTTGAGTTAAGGATGAAAACCTCTAATTCAGCAGATTTGTAAGTATTTTGAAAGAATTCATGAGATGATTGATTTTGAGAATTGTGCTATATGATGTATTGATTTGAATATTATCATAAGTTCTTAATTTTTGATAAAGCTATTATCATTTTGAGTAAATATTATTGTTTTAAGGCCAAAAATCAGTAATATCCCAAAAAGGGACATTACAGGTTCAGATTGGATGCGACAGTTAGAGTGCCATACATTGGGCAAATAACTTGACTTTTCATACATGAATGAAGCATATAGCTGTTCAGAATATTTGTTCATGATATGATGGGTGATGGAAGGGTGATGCTTGAAAATTTTGACACTTTGGTGGATGTTGCAAATTTGTTGATAAAGCTTGTGAGTATAGAGAAGTACAGGCGGTGAAGTAAGTCTACTGGCCTCTTGGTCCCTAGTAGTTAGTTTACAAATTGTTGGAGTTTCCTTTCTGCTCTTTCGAGATATATGACAATTGGGACAATTTTAGGATAGTTGCGCTATACACCTTGCAATCCTAACGGTGGATTATTTATTATTTAATATTTATTAATTATTTGTTAGCCTTGTTGGAAAAGGGTGTTTCATTTTGTTTTGACATTATGTGCCACATGTATTGTCTTTTATGACGTGGGTAAAATGTGTAAGAGCATCTAATGTCGTAGTGATGTGTAAGAGGATCTTATGACATTATGACAATCCTATAACACGTATGAGCATGCAAGAGGGAGGTTACAAAGTGGACTTGACTTGTTGATCAAGTTGTGATGTGCAAGTATGACACGTCATAAGGCATCTTTGAATGGCAATAATGGAGCCAAAATAGAGTGCCAAAGTTTGTGAGTTGGTTATGACAATTATTATGGATTATGATTGTGGAAGAGGGTTTTCTAAAAGTAGCCCGTTGACTGATCATGGCATGGGGCTTTGGAGCTTTGGAATTTGAGCCCTTGGTTTGGGTGCCATATGAGGTCATGGTTTTGGCCATAGTTTTGTGGTACATCATTTGTGGTTTCCTGGTTTATTCCTATATATTGGTGCTTAGGATGGAAATGTATGATAATGTTATTTTGCAAGGGGTTCTGTTGCTGAAAGTTTCTAGACTTGTGTTGGTTGTTCTCCTATGCATGCTTGAACCTGTTTATGTATTGTAACCTGATTGGTATGGAGATACATAGGTTTGAGATTTGGCAGATGAGTTTTTTCCCAAAAGGATTTTTTGAAGGGTAAACACTGTGTTAGTGGTGAATGATTTTATTGTTTATATATTTTTCCAAACTGTTTGATCGTATGTTCTATGCATTTCTTTTGTCATTGATTAGTGTAGGAGTTGTTGCTGTTATCAGATTCTTTTCAAAAGAAACAATTGATGATTCATATAACAAGGTAATAAAACTGTTTTGAATATCACTTTGTATAATGCAGGTCACTAAGAAGCTGAACTTCACTATTAGGCTCAACTGATCTTAACTGTAGGGTAATAATATTTTTTCATGTTTAAATTATATGAAATAACCTAATACATACCTATTAGCTGTTTATGTTTTCTAGGCCAAAATCATATCACGTTGTGTCAAAGCAATAAGATAAAACTATATGCTTCAGTGATTCTTTTGAACGGTCATGTCATACATCTAACAATGTTAGGGAAAATAATGGGCAATAAGATATACTTCCAATACCAGGTGCAGAAATGATTGCCTCTATAGTTCAGAAGCTATTTATATCTTATTTTAGTGGAAATGGCATTTAATCTGAGCAGACTATAAAGACCCCTTTTACAACCCATCAAATTTCTCTGTGAATCATGTTATATTTTATTGCCTAAATCTGGTAGGGTTCTAGTCTACACTGTGCAGGGCTCCCCTTTTCACTTTATGGCTGTTGGGCATGCCCATTTTTACTTTGATGATTGCAAATTGCTACACACTTATGTTCTTTATGTACGCTCATCTTCATATTACTAATAAAATAGTTTATTTTCAATATTTTTTTCTTTTGCATGAATTATAATTTATTTTTAGTGTTTGCATAACAATTGGTGTTTAAAGAAGCTGTAATTTTGCACCTAAACATAGCCTGATCCCCAAGGTCATTACATTTGTTTGGCATGCTTATGTGAGTGCTGTTCTATAGGTAACTGTATGCATAATATTACTATTTTTATTCATGTGATACTTTTAGGAGGTGTAAGAGTTTTTTTCTGACTCAAACTTTACCCCTAGAAAAAGAGGGATTGGAAATTACTTGAGAAGCCTAGGACCAATGAAATTCGTTAACCTATTCTAGCAAGACACTTAAGAAATAAAGAAAGATTTGAAGGAAGTAAGGAATCCCAGGAAATGAAGACAATATGATTTTGTCTACCCATTTGTGCAAAGTTCAAGACAATACCAGGAAAAAGGGCAACGACCCTCCATTATACAATGAAAACTCTAAATATGTCGTTTATGACATGGTAGGTAAAAAGAATGAAACAAAGAGTGAGAAAAGGGATAGTTCAGTTGGGACCATCTTCAAGAGAGTCATGGAGTCCCTTGTGATGTTTGGTGGCCTTTCTTCTCTTTTCCACTTCCAAATATGTTTTGATATTCTGACCACTTCATTGCTTTTCCTCACCGTTCATAAGATTGCTTTTGCACCAGTTCTAACTTCTATAGCATGTATGTACAGTTTGTTTTGTTTATCTGACACTTATTCCAGTTATTCTGTTGGACCACATTTTTAGTCTGGTGATTCCTATCCCATACCCTTTTTACAAATGTCCTCATGTCTGCATAGTATTTCTGAAGTACGAGCCTTCTTGCTCTGTTATACTGATTGTCTAGAAGATTGAGTTTGGGTTTCATTTTTCTTAGAAAATTATGTTTACTGTCATGAGATCGTGTTATTGGAATTGGATTCAGAATTATATTCATATCCCTGAGTGACCAAGTGAGGTCAATGGGACTCGGTTATACATTGAGGGTATGATCAGTGAGGGAATGCCTAAAGCATATATATAGCTAAAAAGACTCAAACTGAGAAGTTTATTTGTGCAAATTGATGCATATTGTGGTTGTTAAGTTCTAAAAGCAGCTATATTGGTTGTAACACTTGAAAGAATTGCGTTAATTTCCTAGTCTGTGTTATAATATGCAGGGAAGATTGATTGATTACATCCTTCTGTATATGACGGTGTGTCTTCATTGTTGCTATTTTATTACATCCTTCCGTATATAATGATGTATCTTTATTGTTGCAGATGATATTGGAAGTGTTCATCAGCCCCACATGGATGAAAAATTCCTTTGACTTGTGGAAGCAACAATGTGAGAATGCACAGAACACGGAGTCTACCGAGATGCTTACTAAGGTATTTGTTAGGAGTTCAAGTTGGTCGTGATTTTCCTTTTCCATTCTGTATTCAGCTGTATACACTGTTCACTTTCAAAATTCTCCACCTACAGTTTCTCAATGTTGATACTGTTGACAAACACATGCAACTTGTCTGATTTGAGTATTTTCTGGGCTAATGCAGCATCTCATCATTGATCTGTTTGTTTCACACAAAATATTGATTTTTATAGGTCAAGTTCATATTTAAGCTAATTAATAAATCACCTTTGTCTTTCATTCCCTTCAATATATGAGTTACTTCATGTTCAATTCTATATAGTTATTTGTCCTAGGTAACTGTTGTCCTGTCACCACATATTTTAATTGCTTCTCTTTGGTACTCTGAGTGATGCTTTGTTAATGTGTTTGGAAAGCAATACCAATCTTGTATATATTTGTCACTTCAGTGCATCGACACTCGCTGGATTCCATTTTGGATGCATTTCTAGTTTTGTATTCTGAGATGGGGATTATCCCTTACACTTGAATATTTGAACAGTTAACCCATTCAACTTGATGTATTAATAGATAAAATCATGTGAAATAGTCTTCTCATTTTTCCTTGACATTATCAAATTTCATGCATCAAAATACTGACTCGTTCAAGTTATCCCTAATTTCTGTAATTGAAGTTTGTAAGAATTGCATGACATACAATAAGAAATGATGAAATAATTTCAATCACTCTGTCATATTTTGTGAATGGAGAGTCCTTTACATAGTCATTTTAGAGGTGCACATGACTTTGGTTTCTCTTCCTACAAAATTGAAAATTCCATCTACAAAATTTTATACGGTATTGAAGCTTTTGATGATAGGAGAGCCAGCTCAAATGAATCCCAACCATAGTGAATTAAGGAGTTTAACCATCTCCAGCTAGTTAGATAGGAGTCTCTTGCCCACCAACTAGAACAAGTAGGAGTGTGCTTCTGGGGTATTCCTGCATTCAGTCAATTTATTCAGAGATTTGTGTGATTCTGCTTTTGTTCACAGCATTTGATCTCATTTTTCTTCAGAAATGGAAACAACTATTATACTCCAAACCTATCTCTCGATCACTATTGGACTTCCTGAATGAATCAATTATGTTACTTATAAAAAATGACTGACTGATGTTACATACATAATGACCCAGGGTTCCAATGAGAAAAGGTCATTTAGTTATCTGACTATCTTGTGCTGGTGGCCTAGAGTCCAAGGTTATCTCAACATTTATTTCCATGAAGCATAGAGTTAAGTGCCTTTTGACATCTATTGCCATGAAGCATAGAGTTTAGTGTAATTGTTTGACTCTTGGGGCATAAGGTTAGTTCAGTTTGAAGGTTATCTCTACCATTCAATTGTTATGAGGGGTAATAACTAAGGGAGAGATATGTGCTCGAGGAGAAGAGGGTAGTGGCATTTTCATGGTGAGGGGCAGAAAGATGTATGCACTTCTAATGTAGTTCATTGGAGGTAATCACATTTCTTTCTAGTGTCGTGAAGGATGACCAACTTCAGGGTGTTTGGGATGAGTAAAGATATAGGATGATTGACTTCAAGAGATGGATGAACTCAGGGACCTTTTTCTTTAGTCATTTAGGAACTACACCTATTGCTACACCCATCGGCACCTACACCTTTCTGCATCTTTTTATCCCCTATCTTTGAGAATGGAAAGAACCTATGTTACTCCAAGTTTTTGGGACGAGGACGGTAGGGGATAGGGGGAGTTTAGGAGTCCCTGATTTTTTCGGGCCATTTTTGGGGACGATAGGGGACGGCAAAGGGGACGACTATATAAAAAATAGATAAATTTAAAATATATAGGGAAATTTTAAATATTCATATGATATCATTGATAAAGCATTCATATATACATTATAGAACCTTAATACATAACATTTGTGTTAAATTGAGAGTTCAATGAGAGTTGAACAAATTAGTAAATGTCAAAACTTAATTTGTGTGTATGTGTGCAAAACATTTTAAAAATATATAGAAATGCAAATACATTTGATATATCATATAACATTATATTTAATAATAATAATGACATTTGAATCTTTGATGGTATGATACTTCATCATTGATCAATGATATTATGATAATCATAAAGATAATATCATAATTGTCTAAGTTGTCAGTTTTGATCTCCACTCCTGGGCTCCCTCATTGTATTCAAGTTTCTTATGTGACAAGAGATCCCAATAACTAGTGGAGGTTGGGAGTGGAAACTCCAATGGGGTTGACAGGCATCCCCAAGTTTCTTGGATGTCCCCTACATTTTTCGCGAATTTGGGGATGGCCCGAGGACATTCCCTAGGTGTTCCCATGTCCCTGAAACATTTCGGAAATGGGGACGCCCCCAAAAATGCTGGGGATGCGTCCTTGGGTTTCCTTGGAAAGAACACCTCCAATTTTTCTATTTTGAAGCAAATGGAGGTTTTACACAACTTTGGGCGCTATATTGTACAACTTGGGTGTGTAATGACACTTGGGTGCACGACTTCACCACGTATGAGCTCCCCAAACAGAATTGCCTTTTCAATCTTCATCATGGTCGAAATTAACTCCCACAAGACCCTGTTTCAAAAGAAGGTGTGCTACATCAATTGTAGTTTGTACGTTTGATCTTGCAATGGTGAGACTTCATATGACACAATTGTGCCCAATAGATAAGGCATTGGTTTGGCATTCTATCTCATAGCAGTTGGTTGTCATGGATCATCAAGCAATCTAGTGGTCTCATCATCATGATAAGTTGATCTAGTGTTTCTAGGAAAGTTATTATGTACTTACTCAATGGTCCACTTTTATTTTGTATTAGTCCTTGCACATGATAAATTTTATTTATTTCTTTTTAGAATTAATTAATTATTAGAGTGTGCAAAGATATTTTACTGTAAATGGACCAAGTCATACAATAATTGTGTTTGTAACTAGAGGTGGTAACTGGAGTAAAAGGTGGAAAATTGCCATGTAACAATTTTCACTGTGCAATGTAATAAATAAGTAGAAGTATGATGAAATAGGGGTTAGAAAGTGAAATTTTTCTAGTGTTTGCTGGGGTTGGAGGTTTCCGTCTAGTTACCAATAGGCTTTTCTCCTCTCTTATTTTGCAGCTTTGTAATTTCTTATCATTGTTAATGTAATGCAATTTTCAACATGATGGAACTCAGGGTTTTCTTAGAAATGAATGTGGTGAGCTCCTTTTCACAAGATCTAAGTTTTTACTTGTTGAATGGAATTTAATTATACCCATTGAACTATTTTCAGCTGTATGTCCTGTTTTCTTCTTAATACTTTGTGATGCCACCTATAAGTAGCCAAATTTGGTGAAATTTTTGTGTTTCTATGGGACTTCAGCTTTCCCATTATGCAATCCATATAGACATCTCCATCGACATTAGGGAGATGGAGCTTCTACATGATTTAGTTTTTTCTTTTGCTGACTTATCTAAATGTTCCTCTGTATTTCAATCAACAGTGGGTTCTCCTTTTCTCTTTTTCTTTTAATTTCCCATTCCTTTAGTGCTTTCAGGTTAAAGCACACCAAAATACACCATCCCCCATCATATCAGGGAGCCACCCTCTCAGACACAGAAGGAAATCACCCTGCTCATGATGATATTTCTACATAAGTTGCTCTTCCCTTGGATGAGTCATACATTTCGCAAAGGAGAGAGGCATCAAATTCAAACGTTAACAGTTTAAGCAACCCTTTCCCTGGTAGGGAAAGTGTTGCTTTCATCTTTGTTTACACCAAATTTTACTATGACATTGGTTACCTCTGCTCCATGAGATAATCATTTTACTATTTAGACTGTTCGCTTTAGTTCAATGCAATGATTTAGCTTCAGGTGCTAGGAAGAACCTTCCAAAATTTGCATGAGATGGCTCTCAAGGTGTAGGTAGACATATTTAGTTGTCACCATTGCATGTGAGATCCTTGGAGTCGCTCATGAAGATTTATCTGTAAGGCTATTTGTTGAAACACTCGATGATTCGATGCTGATTGCTTTCAACACCTGACCGATGGAATCATAGTAATTGGAACAGCCTAGAGAATAGTTTTTTGGCAATGTTAAAACTTGCTGAAGATGAATATGCACTGCTGCTCCAAATTCTACAAATTCAGAAGAAAGAAGATTAGCCTATGAGAGATTTCATGGAATGTTTCAACAGTTGTTGAAGATGATTCCAATCTCTGTGTCTCCAATTCATAACAACACACTTTGCTTCTTCACTGTTGCACTGCACCTTGAAATCGGATTCATCTTGAAAAGAAACAAAATATCAGTCATTGAGGTTGCACAACATAAAGCAATATAAATAGAAAGTGGTATTGATCTTGGCTGGAGAGATGCAGAAGAAAGTTGTAACAAATCCACTGAATTTTTTTATGGAGAAGCTCTTGCTGGACTAACCACAAGGAATCAATATTTTCAGGCAAGCATCCTCTTCCTGCTCTACAAAGTGTGAGGAATGAGGCAAAGATTTTGCCTACTCTTCAAGCTTTTCTCAACCTCACTGTGTTAGATGAGGAATTTGTGGGTGGAGAAAAGCAAATTTTGGAGCTAGAAATAGAGAAAGCTTCTTTATTACATGTTCTCTATTGATGATGATGACATTCAAGTTTTAACTCTTTAAAGATAAAAATAGTGCTCCTACTTCCCCCACTCTGCAAGAAGACCTCTGCTGCACAAAAATTGATGATGGGTCACAATACAGTTCCTACTCTTCCATTTTGATTGAAGAGCATGCGGGACATTTTCTGATGAAAATTTTGAAGAATCCTTGCCTAAGCAAGTTTCTTAATCTCTTACCCTACTTGAAATCAAGTGTTTAAATAAAGAGGTTGAAGTGTTTCCCTAGGATCATAACTTGAATATTGTAGCTGGATGCTGGGCATAATGATGAAGTCCTATTTCTTGGGATCAATTCTGGCATGGGTTTTGCACTTGTTCCTTTGGTTTCGTTGGATAAGGAAGTGTTTGTCATGCAACTTGAGGCATCTTCTGAAGATTTTAAAGCTATCAATGAATTTGGATTTAAAACCTTCCTCATTGAGAGCCTATTTATGAGAGCTTACCTTCTAAGTGAACTGGGTTTAAAGCTATGCTCTTGATGTGTAAAACAAGTAGGTATTCATTCCACCTAGATTGAATACTCTATTCATTGCTCAATAGGTGCATTTCTAATGGAGGTTGATGTCTCAAAATGTTCATTAGCGGGCCAATGTCCCGCAATGTTCCGATGGAGGCTGATATCTTGCAATGTCCACATGGAGGTTGATTCTGCAAAGGCCAAAAAAGAGAAAGAAGAAGATGAAACGGAAAAAGGAAAGTGAATTGGTTGTTTTAAAGGTGTCACTTGGTGATGATCAATAACACATGAGATCTCCGCAAAAGAGAAGGGTCGCAGGTATATTCATGTGAACATGCTATTCAGGAATAAGTTATGGAACCGGTCTTTGGCTAGTTGACCATGAGTGTTCCGTTGGATATCAGTGAACCTCCGAATCTCGATAAAGGTAAAGTAAGAGCCTTCAGCAAGCGCTGAGGAAAGAACCAAGCCCAAAGGTTAGAAGGGCAGGAGAAAGGGGAACCTTAGGAAAAAATTGAAATGTCGGAGCATGGGAATCCCCGATGGGTTCTCGGTGCCAGCCTATGCCTCAATAAAAGAGACAAGTAATCATGGCGACAAAGGTAAAGGTAAAGATAATCGGATTGAACACATAAAGTGTAAATCTAGAGAACAAATAAAAGGGAAATAAGGAGTTGACGGTTCCAATGGTTCTTGGAAACATTGAAACCTTCAATTGGTTCTAGAGGGTCGCCCTTTTGCCAATTTGCACCGATTTCTGCAACCATTCCCTCTGTAGCGCCATTAACACACAACTACCCCTGTAGCTGCCCATATCTAGACCTAGGAAAACCCCTTTACGGCCTTTAATGCATTT
>VDFB02000732.1:0-33176 GCA_007258455.2 Sequoia sempervirens | reverse complement strand
TCATTTGATTTGTATTGTGATGCCTTAGGAGAGGGCATTGGTGCCGTTTTGATACAAGAGAGACATCCTATTGCTTTTGAGAGTAGGAAGCTTAGGGGTCCCGAGAGATTTTATAGCATCTATGACAAGGAAATGTTAGCCATTATGCATGCTTTGGATAAGTTCAGGCAATACTTGGTGGGCAGCAAATTCAGTGTGCATACAAACCATAATAGCCTGAAACACTTCCTTGGACATCAAGACCTAAATGAAAGACAACAAAAATGGGTTAGCAAACTGCAATCGTATGATTTTGACATCACCTTTATTAAGGGGAAGCAAAATGTTGTAGCTGACACCTTGTCTCGTAGACCTCAGTTGAATGCTATGGCACAGATCTCCGAGGATTGGAGGCATCAGATTATTACAGAGTATGCTAAGAACCCATGAGCTTCTAGAATTGTTGATGTGACAGAGCAGGATAGTAGGTACACCGTTGTGAATGACTTGATCATTTACAAGGGGCGGATTTTTCTGGTTCCTGATTCAGAGTTGAAGGATATAGTTCTAAGAGCCTTTCATGATCTTCCTATGGTGGGCCATCACGGTTATTTCAAAACATATAAGCTGGTACGGGAACGGTTTACTTGAAAGGGCTAAAGACTGATGTTCTTCAGTATGTACAAGAATGTTCTATTTGTCAGTAGAACAAACAAGAACACACATATCCTGCTGGATTGCTTTAGCCACTTCCGATACCTGACAGGAAGTGGGAATGCTTATCAATGGACTTTATCACGGGCTTGCAGAAAGCCCAAGGTAAAGATTGTATTTACGTGGTTGTTGATCAGCTGACAAAATATGCACACTTCTTTCCGATCACCACTACATTCACAGCATCGCAGACTGCAGAGCTCTTATTCAGAGAGGTATTCAAGTTACATGGTTTTCCTCGGACTATAGTCAGCGATAGAGACAGTCGGTTCATGAGCAACTTTTGGCAGGAGTTGTTCAGACTTTGTGGGACCGAATTGACACCTAGTACCAGTTACCATCCACAGACAGATGGATAGACGGAAATTGTCAATAAGTGGGTGGAAGGATATTTGCGCAATTATATAGCTGGACAACAGAGAGCTTGGGTGAGGTGGATATACCTCTGTGAGTATTGTTATAACTCTACTCACCACATGACTATACAGATGACGCCCTTTATGGCATTGTACGGGTATGAGGCGCCCAACCTTTTTGATTTGGTGTTGAGTGATAACAGAGTGCCTAGCGCAGGTGATATGATGCAGGATCAGCAGGATATTTTGAGGTCTCTCAGAGACAATATTTAGCGGGCACAAAATCAGCAGAAGCAGTATGCTGATCAGAAACGGGTTGAGCATTCCTTTGCAGTGGGTGACATGGTGTATCTCATGTTACAGTTGTACCGTCAGTCCACTCTGCGAAAGAGTGGTGTAGAGAAGTTGAAACCTCGTTACTATGGTCCATTTCGAGTTATCAGATGAGTGGGCGAGGTTGCATATGTGTTGGATCTACTAGCGGATAGCAGGGTTCACAACGTATTTCACGTTTCTTGCTTGAAGAAGCCGTTGGGTCAGCATGTGATTCCCTCTCCAGTATTGCCGCCCCTTGATGATGAGGGGAAATTGATATTAGTGCCTGAGGCCATCCTCGATGTTACAGAGAGACATCTTAGGAGGCGGGTCATCAGAGAGTATTTGATTAAATGGAGAGACTTGCCGGTTGAGGATGCTACATGGGAGTCAGAGGAGATTTTATAGTATCCAGAGTTGAGATTTCTTGAGGACAAGCAATTTCAGGGAGGGCGGATTGTAATGTCCCCTTCCTAGGCAGTACAGCTATTTCAGGGGTTAGCCTATCACTCAGATCCTCGTAGGCTGGCAGAAGTGTTTAGAGGATCACTTGAGGCAGATATCCAACATTTGGGAACATTACTCCAACAGTTGATTCAGGTTTGGGCCTTGGCAGACACTTTCAGAGTGATTTATAGATACTTACTATTTATAGTAAGTCAGGCAGGCAAGAGTTGCTATTTTTGGCAGGGCACCTGATTCAGTTGGTCAGCTCAGTTTCGACCCAGTTTGATGATTTGATGAGCAAACAGTAAATATTGAGGAATTTGATAATTATTAAAAGTTTATTAATTTGACTTTATAATATAAAGTCACTTTAATGGAAATAATTAAATGTAATTATTTAATGGAAAATTATAAAGTATTATTAATACTTTATAATAAGGAGATAAATTAATATTAAATGAGTATTTTAATACTCATTTAGAAAAAGGACGCCATTAATTAATTATTTTGCCTAAGTCAAAAGAAGGGAGATTTAATTATTATTTAAATGCTCATTAAGCTAATTTTTGAGAAAGGGTCGAACTTTTGAGGAAATGATATATATTTCTCTTCAAGGAAAATCAAACTCATTATTGATGATTATTTGAATTTGTCTATTTTTCTCTCTGAGAGCATTGGGGTTTGTGAAACAAGGGTTTCTGCAAATCATTGGGTTTTGGAGAACGTCCCTTCTTCAAAATTAGACATACTGAGACTGTGCAATACTAGTTTAAGCTTGTCAACAATGGCTTCACACAGGAGTCATATTTGGGCATATTTTGGAGTTTATAATCAGAGTTTTGGATCGATCTTTCTTCCAGAAGAAGAATATTGCATTGGCAGGGTTTTGTTTGGCATCTGGTACATTCTTCAAGATTGTACGGCTTCATTGTTTGCTAGTCATCAGCTGTACCTTTCAGCTACAAGGGCGTATTTCTTCTATAGGCAAAAACGCCTAGTTTCTTGGTCTTCTGCTTTCACCATTTGTGGCGCCTAGATCTCTGGAGCTCATTGCATCATTTTCGAGGCTAGAGATATCTGAATTTGAAGCTGGCCGTACCATTCATCTTTATTCTGGCGGTTGCAAACAAGTCAGGTTTTTGAATTAAAATTGTTGCTTTTTTGTCTTGCATGGCAATACTCAGTCTTGTATTCCTTCAGATAGTTAAATAAATCATTCGCCATCAATCCATGAGTACTTTTGTTTCACAATCTGTAGTCTGGAATTTTATATGATTTTATGCAAAATCGCGCCTTTTATATTATTACACAAAAACCACAAAAAAAATCAAAAACAAGGAAAATAAACAAAACTCAGCATTATCAGCCAGTGGTCGGGTTGAGAGACACCTGGTCTCTTATAGGATCTTACACGATTATTCCCAGACAATATCTAGTCTCAACCTCAAAATCGTTTCTCTAATCTTTCGTTTTTAATCTGGTTGACACTCTGCACCCGCCTTTGGCTAACTAATGAAGTTCACTCACTCTTTTTGAGCTGCGCATTGTCTGGTTTGGGCAACACCATTATCTCCCTCTTTTCTATCGGGTTTCACCATAGTGTTTACTCTAGTGCGATTTCTCTGTTTCCACCATTGGCCTACATCTGGAAACCTAGTCGTTCTTCTTGAGACCAACCCTAGCCATTCATTGTCGGGCATTGGTGAGAAACAAGTTTGAAGGCTGAGTCTTCAACACTAGTCGCTTGGAGAATCTAGAGCGGGCTTCGTCCAAATTTAAGGGTTCAACATCAGGCATGTAATATGATTTACCAATTTGCTCACCAGTATCGATAGAATGGTTTGTTTAGTAATTTAACATACTAAGTATGTGATCTTCGACGGTAATATCATCTAGTTGGAAGTTAATAGAATTCGTATCTCTCAAGGAATTTCCTTAATCAAAATCAATGATGAATCACTTAGTTTCAAATATCTTTGCCGATTGAGCTACCCCAACCTGTTTTACCAAGTGTAGGGAAGCGAGTTTATTGTTTTTCTCATATGTGAATACAATGAAATTGGTCCATAGCTCTTCCTTGAAACTGATTGAGGAAAAAGATTTCTCCTGAACCTAAATACCCAACTGGTGTAGGGATCAAAATATTTTCTTGTTAATAAATCTTGAACTTGAATTCTAATTTGAACTTTCCAATCAATTGCTCCGAAATCATCTAGCCATAGCTAAGGCGACAATTTTCCCTTTACTCTGCCTTATAGTCTCTGTATGGAAATGGGCAATTTCTACTCAGCCGTGTTCTTTTCTTGTCTTATCATTGCTTGGGGTCTAAAGGTATCTCTTTCTCAACAATTATCTTTCCGTTCCTCTATTCTTGATTGAAAAGTAGTCGCTACCAAAGAAGTGAAAGGATAAAGAGTCTAGTCTCTAATAAGGGTTCATGAGAATAGCAAAATATTAAATAGGTTCATGACACCAGGCTCAGAAGGGCATGATGATAATTTAATCCATGTCTATTACCCTCGTGAAGGGCGGGTTCTTCAGTTGAAGAAACTCGGGAGACCAATAGGTCTTGGTTGGGTGGTAAAGCCCCTAATGATAATTCTCCTTCCCTCATTGCTAAAGAAGCCCAAGTATAACAGCATGATGATGATGTCAAATGTATTTCTTCTGCACTCATAAATCCAGGTACATGCAATGCTATTTAAAGTTTACTTTCATTTATGCAATGAATGATATTCTTTTATGTTAAAAGTACATTGTAAGATTATGCAGTTAATTAGTTAGACAGTTACTTGAATCATTCAACTGAAATGAAAGATCTGGAATTAGTTAATGATTAAATAGAAGTTATTTCTTTACCTCAGAAGTTATTTCTTTACCTTAGTTCATAAATTGGTTAAATGGGAACCCTAGTTTGACAATTATTAAGTTATTATTCTTCCGTGTAACGGTTGTTGGAAATAGTAGATGTTACTATTCAGCTGAAACTGAAAACTTAGAACTTAGTTGAAAATTTAAAATGAACAGTTGAAATGTTTTGAAAACCCTAGAATGGAAACCGGTTAGTTGTTTTTTTGGCTGAAACTGATAGTTGGTTAACATTTTAAAACGGTGAAATAAGTGAGTGCTACAGTTTAAAAACTTTCAATTATGATTTTCTTTAAATTTTCCCTCTAAAAATTCTAACTTTCAGCTTGTTGAAGATTAGACTCTACAAAAAATCAAGCTGGAAGTAACAACACTTAGTAAATTTTGTGAGGATAAAGACAGAGGTAAAAATGAGGAATTCCATCAAATTCCAGAATTATACTCTGTGGATGGCAATTCAACTTGAAACTTCGAGAATTCTGTCTTTGTTGCCGAAAAAGCAAGCTATTCTTCTGAAAATTTTGACCTTCAAGTTTCTCTTTTTATTCTTCACCTCGACAAATTACTCAACCTCCAAAATTTCTATCTATCTTTCTCAAGATTTCTATCTCACGAAAAATTCTCTCTCGAAATTTGTTTTATCTCTTAAAATTTCTATCTCTCGTGAGTTGGAGAGAGCTTAATTTCTTCAAATCGAACTTGTGAAAATGACTTGTTGAGACACATTATAAAGTTGAGAGACTTGATTTATTTTAGTAGTTTCATAGTTTTTCTCAAGTTTGTCAAACTTGGACTCGTTTTCTTCTTGCTTGTCAAGGAAAGTTTCTAAATCTTCACTATTCATCTTTATCTTTATCCAAAATTTTGAAGTCTATCCTTGGAGCTCGAATTTTTCTAAGTGTTTAAAGCAATTAAAGGCGAAATTTTGATTTTTCGAACCTTTAATTTTATTTATCCATGTATTTTATGTCTAATTTGGCGATTTTGTCTAATTTCATGGACTTTTCTTTATTTTTCTCTCAAGTTCGCACTTTGGAGTGTCTTTGCCATATTTTCTTCATGGCAGACTTGGAGAATTTCTCGCCATTTTCACCTTGGCATAGCGGACCTCATAAAATTCTTTCCATCTATCTCCTTGTGGTGGGCTCTCCTAATGATTTTGCCATCTTTTCCCTAGGCGGACTTCATGAGTTTCCTTCCTTGCTCTTTATTTTCCTAAGTCGGACTTTGGAGTAATTTTTCCGAAGGATGGAGAGATGAGCGCTCTTTGATGATTTTATTCCATTCCCTATGGTGGACTTGGATGTTTCTCTTCCATCTATCATCCATATGTAGGTCCGACTTTCTAGCTTCTTGGCATAATGTCTAAGCGGACTTTCTAGCTAGCTTTCCATTGCCTAGGAGGACTTTATCAAACTCTTTCCATAATGCTTAGATGTCTAAGTCAGACTTTTAAACTTTCATTCCATTTGCTTCTTTTCCTATGGCTGGCGGACTTGGCAAACTTGCTTCCACTCTCAAGGGCGGACTTCCCAAATGTTTTTCCATTCCTCCATTTTGGCTTGGGCGGACTTTCTAGTCTTCTTGCCATTTCCTTTTCCAAGGTGGGCGGACTTGGCATTTTTTCTTTCCAAGGGCAGACTTGTCAAGAATCTTGACATCTTCAAGGGTGCACTTACCAAACTTTTTGCCATTTCCTTTTCTATGTGAGGGTGGACTTCTCTGAAGACTTTCCATTCTCCATTCTTGGCATGGCGGACTTCCTTCTATACTCTCCACACTCCATCCCTTCCAATGGCGGACTTAGCAAACTTATTGACATTTCCAAGATAGGCCGGACTTTAAAGAATACTTTCCATTGCTTTTACCATGTGAGGGCGGACTTTGCAGAGACTTTTCCATTTCCTTTGCCATGTGAGGGCACACTTGGAAAGGTTCTTGACATCTCCCATGGGCACACTTCTTCAAACTTATGCCCTTTCAGCCATGAATTTCATGCTGGTCGCCATGAATCTCTTGCTTTTTCCAGATTTTTCAATGCCTTTTTCCTCTGGAGGTCTGATTCTTACTTAATTTTTGATCTGTTTTTCATTCTTTTTTCCAGATTTTTGCATGATTTTCACTTGTTTTTCACTGATTTTTGCATGCTTTTCATCTGATTTTTGATCTAATAGCCTGATTTTTGGTTGCTTTTTTATTGATTTACTTGATTTTTCTGATTTTTTGCTTGATTTTTCAATGCCTTTTGATTCTAAAGATGGAAACTTTGGCTCCTCTATTGGTGGGACCTTGACACTTTCCAAAAATAGAAAGTTTCTAAAAATAGAAAAAGCAAAAAATCAACTTTCTAAAAACAGTAAATCCTGGATTGGTCTAAAAGTGCAAAAATGAAAAAGCAAAAAGCAAAAAAATAAAATCCCTAAAAAGTAGGAAGTGTCAGAATTGAGTGAAAGCACAGGTGATCCTCGTCTCCTGGGTCTTCTGAGCGCTTCTATGTCGTCTACGCATAGTTTTAGACTTGAATTCTCTACTTGGCTCGGGCGATGACTCCAGACTCTCACTTGAAACTCTCGGAGCAAAAGAGCTTATGAAATTGCAACTCAAAGCTAAACCCTAAAAGAAAACCACCCAGGGTCCCCATTTGCAATGGGGCGATGTGTGAAATAAGTCATGTTGATGTGTTTTTTGTGACTGCACCAAACAACAGAATGAAGTTTCCAACGACTACTCTATTTTCTCTTGATCAAAGTATCTAGCATGCTAAGATTGCAAGGAAGTTCATGCGTTCAACTCCAAAGTTCCTTTTATGCAGTGGAATAGATTCAGTTGGTTCGTTTTGATTTGCTGGTATCACGAGGGGGACTTACATAATTTTTCGACAGTAGACAACTAATAACAGACTAAAGAGAAAAGGGGGGCTTTTTCACATGGTTTGAGAGATTTGTCGATGAAGTGCAAGTTTCCTAATACTAACCAAAAAAGTGTGGAATTGAATGGCTGTAGGGATTAGAAAATCCATATTCTAACCTAAGTGCGGGATGTGGAGATTAACTTCAGCAAACTTCAACCAAACTTCGCTTTGCCTTGCTTCGGACAACTTCCACGAAGTCGGTGCAATCTTCAAGGGAGTAGCTAAAAGTATTCAAATCACAACTCAAGGACACCATCACAACGATGCATGACAACATGTGAATCATAATTGAAGTTAGGTTCAAAAGGTTCCAGTTGACCACGCAAGGAAAACCCACCATCAGTAAGCTTGCTAGTGGTATGGATTAGACGAAGCTTGCTTGGATCAAACACCGCATTCCACAACTATCTACGTACATGAAATGAAATTTACTCTACTTTAAGTTCTACTTTAAAATCCTACGTGAATCAGAAGGACGAAGAAATCTTGCTAGCTACTCACAATAAAAGATGAAACCACCATCAATGATAACCCTTTTTATTATGAGAGTGTTCACAACAACTTCTTACAAAGCATTCAATGGAAGACTTTCCTTCTTCTTCAATCTAATCTACCAATCTATGCTATCAATCTACACTATTAGCCTCTCTACTATTCTATCTTCTGTTCTCTAATGATTCTATCTATCTGTACAAATGAGGGGGAGTGCCCCTTTTATAGATGGCCAATCTCAATGGATGGCTTAGATTGAATTACAATGGAGGGCTCAGATTGAGCCACATATACCTTGGTCAAGATTCCACCCTGAAAACCGCCAGAAGGTGGAGTGGTGCAATAAATGAGCACAAAATGCCGAACTCCTCCCTTTGACCACCTTGGGAAATTAATGCCCACTATCCTTCCAGAAGATTCTCGTCCAGGAACGCGTTCCCACTGTTCTTCTCTTTGACCGCAAAATCAACAAATCTGGCCACCATTGCTTCAACTTCCCGAACTGAAATGGACGGAGCAAGTTCAAGCTAAAACTCGAGGACGGTGATTGTCTGCTCCTACCGAATACAAGATTTTCTCCAGGCTTCAATGGCTTCCTGAGTACTCTGAATGATGCTGGAGAAAGTGGAAACGTTCTCAAAATCATCTTGGACAAACGATCTCACTTTAGAAAAGAAAGGGTGCAATCTGCCCTTCAAGCCATCAAATGTCACCTCCTTAGGAGTTAGCCGTTTTGCGAATAGGGCCTCAAGTGTGTTGAAGACCCCTTCTTGAATGTTCCCCATGGCCTTTCTCACTCTGACTGACTCTGCTTGTGCCGTATTGAAGAAGCCTCGGCTAGTGAACGCTGAAGAATACCAGCTGGGAAAATCATACCCATCTCCTTCTTGAATTACTCCTCCTTCGATCAAGGTCTGCACGGGCATATGCATTAGGGCTTCCAAGCGAAGAATGGTCTTGTCCCGATAAATGTGAGTCTCATTCCAAGCTTGATCAATGTTCTCCATACGTGCAAGGATGTTGGAGGCATGCTGAAAAGAAGAGACAAGATCCTCAATGAAATTTTCGGCCTCAATACGGACATTGCCAACCCACTTGTCCGCCTCTTGAATTGTCTTCTTCAACTCTTCGAGCCCACTAACCGATTCCCTTGGAAGCTCTATCGAAAGGTCCACCACTAGATTTTCCTGCGTGCACGGATGTGCTAAGTGTTGTACATAGCCAATCAACGTCCTATGCTCCTTCAATTTCTTGTATTTTTCTTCTTTTCGAAGCAATCTATCTTTCAATGCCTAGTAGGAGCTGTCAGCTTCTTCAATTACCTGTGCTCCTGTGGGACGACCTAGCTCAATAGTGGTGACCACATAGTTTTCCGGCATCTCTTCGTCTCGATCACACTCCTCCCTAGGAACAACAACGTGAAGCGTGTGCGAACCGGATTTATCTATTTCAATCCTTGAATATTTCCTGGCTCTTTTCTTTTTTGGTGACCCACTTATTCTATTGAGGAATTCGTCCATCTCTATTGCCGGGTTGGTGTCATCTTTAGGATCTTTTCTCATCCTACTTGTGAGCCAATCCGGTACCGCCTATTGTGTGTTGCAAACAACAATTGGCTACTCCTCCGTTGCCTCCACCTCACAAGCCTCTGCGCTAGCAACATTTTGCTAAGGCCCATCCATTTCCATGTACTGTGCATCCTCCTCTAAGCCTCGAGCTTCTAGCTCCGTAGTATTTTCATCCTCAAAAGTTGCCTCGATCATATACTCCAAGCGAGTGTCCGTTGTTGTTTCTTCTTCTTCCTGCTGGCGCTCATTCCTAGGAGCATTAACACTTTGACTATTTGGCTCGCTAGGCAATGGCTGATTCACCTCCTCCATCTTGTGCTCCTTTGTAATGTCCCCTTTTCAATCTTGACATTTTCAGTGACCGTTAGCCTTTCCTTGGGAACCCGGAGGCTAGTCGGAAGTTAAAATTAGGGTTTCCTAATTTTGAGGAGGTCTTTGCTCAGGGATGATAGTTTTAATGGCGGATTCCTTCTGGGTTTTCAGAGGGCTTCGCAGTGATATGCTCGTCTCAGCATTCAGAGTATTTTTTGGGAATTTACTATTTTTAGTAAATTCTATTTTTGGCAGTTTCCAGATGAGCACAGGTTGGTTGACTTCCGGTTTCAGATATGATCAGTTGACTTCATCAGTTTTGGCTTCAAGGCATTCTCGGAGAAATAAGTTAAGTCTTTCCAATTAAAGTCACGTTTTAATTATTATATTTCAACGTTGACCTTGGCACTAGAATTAATGACTTAACGTTGTGTTAAAAAGTGGTCATTAAGGGTGGCGCCCTCTTTAAAAAGAATATTATAATTATTGCAAAGTCAAAGCAGGGTATGATGGGCGCATTTATCAAGAATGGTGTTTTAATTAAAATATCATTTATTAAAGTATTGAAGGAGAAAGTACGCCAAAACTTGAAGAGGATGAGTTTGACCTAAAAGCTGATTTTAGGGTTGTGCAAAGTCAATTGAAAGTTATAAAGAGGAGTCTTGGTGAATGATTTGGATCATCTTGGAAAATACACCGTTATGCTGCCGGATTGAATCTGGAACACTTCGAGGGATGAAGACCTCCTAACCATTGGGCATCACTTCGTGTTTGAGAAACAACATCTAGTGGTGAATTTCAGTCTTTGTGTGAGTGCATCTTTAGTTCATTCATTGTATGTTCAGTTATTGTAACTTAGATTAGATTGGTATATTCATGTTTCAGCATCTTGCACTATTGTAGACAGCAGATTCATGTTTCAAATCATATTTCGAAAAAGACACAAAAATTGCATATGGGTATTAGCTCATTTTCTTAGTCTAGGAAGGGCGCTACAAATTGCCAAGTTTCAGATTTTTCTATGTAGTGTTGAATTTTTAAAGAGAAATCGATTCTTGCAGCAGGCCGTACCTTTTTACTGTCCTTGGGTTTTGTGCATTAAACAATAGTTGCATTTCAAGTTGATGTTAAGCTGCTGTCTTGAGCGCCATCATCATAGGAGCTTTATGCATCTTAGTTTACGGAAGTTGAGTGATGTATGAGTGAGTTATGAGCATTTGTATACTTTCATAGACTGCTGTTTCAAGTACAGAAATACAGATTTGGTGCTTCGACAGAAAACAGGGATATCTATTCCAACCTCTTGTGCGAATTGGATGTGGCTTTAGAATCAAGTTGGAGCAGTATTATTGCATTGTATTGGTACTACTTCCAGCTCTAAATCTCTTGACAAGCATTTGAATTTCACTCTGTAAACTGACAGTAGTACTGGCAGTATTTATTATGCTTTCTCAAATCTATGATGTAATGCTTTATTTCCTTCAAAGCTATTGCAGTAGTTAGATCTCCACCCTATGGTCGCTACTTTCCCGTCTTGGGTCAGCAAGCACATTCTGGGTGTAGAGTAGATTCAGTATTCTGCATTTCCTTCAAGTTTGCTTTCAGTATTATTTGGAAATTGTATAACTCCGCCCTATGGTAGCTACTTACCCTTCTGGGTGAGCAAGCACATTCTGGGTGTTGAGTAATTTCATTATTCAGCATTTCATTCAAGCGTTGCTTTCTGTAATCACTCCGTCATATGGTCGCCCCTCACTCCACCTTGGATTGGGTAGCACATACTTGACGTCGAGTTCTTTCTGCAACTAGACTAGAAGACCCTCTGACCAATGCTCATCCTCAGCGGTGCCATTCTGGTTAGAGTTGTTTCTTATGCGTTTTGGTTTTCTCATCTAACCTTAACGGGTGCACTGTCGTAATTTGTTAATTGTAAAAATCAAAAAATTGGCTCGGAATATTTCATCCTCATCCAATCTAACCTCTCTGACTCGCAACAACGGAACCTCTTGCACACTCGAAGAGTGAGTGAGTAATTGTGTGGGTGATGCCTCCTCCATTTCTTGAGGCGCTGGCTGAATTGGAACCTCTTCTCGTGGCTCTGAAGCTTGGGTAGCCTGTTTCCTCTTTCTCGTTGTTGGTAGCCTTGGATCACCCATGAGGTTGTAGGTGAGAGCTATTGATTTGCTTTTGAGTCTGTGAACATGTCTCTCCACCCACCTCCTTGTGAATGTCAGGACTGGAATGCACAGTGTGTCCAAGTCTGTAACCTCTGGCTCCGACCAATCAGGTGGCGGGATTGGCCTGTCTCTCATTGACTCATAATCTGGCTGAATAATATTGATATTCTGATCCACTTGGTCTGGGATTGGAATAACCTCGCACTCTCTAATCAACTTAAGAGGTAGCCGGGTAAACATTCTCTTTCTAACTTTAGCTTCATCCTCTGCATTAGCCCAAAAATCCTCAATGTGAGCCCTATGCCTATGCTCCACACCGTGCACCACTTTGATATTTCCGTAGGGGTCAAAATCCTGTTGTTTGGTGTGGAGAGTGAGGTGGAAGAATCGCAATTCGTCCTTAGCCTCTCTAGCTTCCTGTAAAGATGGACACTCCTCAATTGAATTCCCCATAACAATAGGGCAGTTCAGTCTTCCTTTCTTTTTCTTTTTCTAGATTTTATCGTAGGAAAGAAGTTGCCTAGATACTTCTAACATCACCATCCTATCGGTGGGGTACCTCGGTAATCTGTATGCATAAGAGGTGAACCCCTGCAGCCTAATGTAGTGAAATATGCTAACCAATTTTTTCGATGAATTAACACACATAACCAGCACTTAATCAACTCGGTTAGCGTTAGCTCCAAATAGAAAACTGAACTTGAAATGAACTCACACCAAGAATGCACACTCAATCCCAATGAGAGATAGGTGTTGTCATATGGCGGAGGAGCTAAATGAAAATACTTGAAAGAAAACTACTCAACGTCAAGAATGTGCACTCAAGATCCCACTGAGGGCGAGGTGCTAACATATGACGGAGTGTTGAATTGAAAACTAGAAACTGATAGGCGGATAACCAGCCATGAAAAACATTTCCACACTACCACCAAACAGTGGGGGGAAAAGATTACAATTAAAACAATTCATCCGCTGCGGCGGGCATCCACAGAGCTGTGGGGATTCTCCACTATGAAAGTGGGTACAAGAGTGTTACAAATCAGATTATCCACACTGGCGGTAAACCATCCAGGGGTAATTTAATGACAAAACAATAAGTAATTGCAGAACTGGAAATGGTTGGATTAGTAATGCTTAATCTCAACCTTTACAAATTAAACTCTGCAGATTACAAATTACAATGATAGCAAGTGAACCTTAGAAAAAGAAGTATGAATTCTTACAATCATATAACACTCCAAAACTGAAGTATAAGACCAAAAACTGAGAATTATAACAGTCTGATATAAAAATCAGAATTCTGGAAATTCAAACCAGCTATAGAGAAAATCAATGAAATGTTCATAACTCACTTAATTCACCTCCGAATTGAATGCCGTCTTTTGCTGTGTCTTCTTAGAAGGTAGGCAAACATTTTTTGATCATCAAACAGCAACCAAACAGCAGCTTTATTTCTGGCACAAATCCCAATGCTTCCTTGAATGGTACGGCCTTGAGCAAGGGCGATTTTGACAAGTAAAAATCATAAACTCAAAACTAAAATCTGAAACTCTCCAAAGATGGTCGCCTTGGGTGTAGGAATGGATTGGAAAAGTACCCACAAGCAAATTAAATTCACTCCAAAAGCTGTATGTAAAAACCACTTTCAGCTGTGATTGTATCAGCAACTTCAAAACTGGAAATTTCATCAAAATCTTCAACTATTGAGCTCAATCTGCTAGTCTGATTTGAGAAGCAGCAAATGACCAACTAGGTGTTATCTTTCAAACACGAAATTGGATTGGAACTAGGAGGTAAGCATCCCTCGAAGTAAAAAACAAGTTGTCATTCCGACAGCATAACATTAGCATAAACATTCGATAATCAGCTCTTCAAACAGCAGCAATATATAAGCTTTTAGTTGGCAAATGAAGCAACAAGAACTCTTCAAATTCCAAGAAGTTGAATCACTTCAACTTCCAAAAGGGACGCCACCTTTTTGCCTCTTACTTTTTGAAATAATAAAATATCATTCAACTTCCCTTTAGGCATCCATTTCATATTGCAACAATAAAGCATTTATTAAATAATTAAATGCTCACTTGACCCCTTTATGTCCCCTTCTTTAAAACAACTTGAAGTCATCAAGCCTAGGCGTGGGGTACAACTTCAAGACATGAAAATTGACTAAGTCTGAAACTCACCCAAGGAGATAACCAAAACAATGCCCAAGTGCAACCGATGAATTGCTAAAAATAGCAAACCGACAAATGCCAAACTCAACCAAGTTGATGATGATGCTTGCCAAAAATGAACTTACTAAAAATAGCAAATGCCAAAAATAGTAAGTTAACTTCAAAACCATCAGAAAGCCAAACTGAACACAAAACTGCAAAGGATTGAATTGCTGCTAGATAGATACTGCCAAAAGATAGACTTGCTAAAAATAGCAAATTGCTATAAATAGTAAGTCTGCACAACATCCTCTGAACGCCAATTGAACAGATTCTGAAAGAGGAAACCCTAGTTTTTCTACTTCAGCTTAGCCTACGGATTTCCAGAAATAGGCTAAATCCAAAAGAAGAGTGTATGGCCAAAATGGGGACATTACATGTAGGTGAACTTTGGAAATTGGATAAACCAACATTCGTACTCTTCGATCAACTAATGGGCCTCCTTAGATATTCTTTGTTGGTTTCTTTGCTGAAGATTCCTTGTTATATGCATAGTAAAAGCATCATTCACCCTTTTGAAATTAGAAGTTCTAGTTAAGTGCAATTGCGGTCAAGCTTCATGAATCTTGAACTGATCAGGACCGCTTCCAATTGGCTCCTTATAAGTCATTCCTCTATACTTCATCATCCGAGCCAGCATATAGATGACGTATGAACTCATATAGAATGTCCTTGTCCTCCTCAGGTGCCTGAACTGCTCATCATATTATCACTGATCATCCTTGCCCAATCAACATAATCCTTCCCCTCCATCACTATGCTGATGTAATAAAACATCCAAGGCTGAAAAATATACACATGGGAGCTTCCATTCACCCGGCTAAGCATCATAATTAGGTCACAGTATTCTTGCTTCAAGTCTTTTGAGATAATCTGTTTGGGTAACTTTGTGTGGGGAGGCCTTGACTTCCTAATCCAAACTGTATTTATTCTCTTAGCACATCTTTCGAAGGATGAGGCGTACATCTTGTTAGCTCTTTCTTTTGTCTTGTACAACATCTTCTCAAAAGTTGGAATCCCGAACGCTTCTCCGATAGCTTCTGGCGTGAGGTTTGCAAACAACTTGCCATCAGGAGAGGCAATTGTTCTGTGATCAGGCCTATAGCAATTAGCGCATTCCATAATTAGCTTCAGACACTGGATTGCTGGTGGAAAAGCAACAGCTGCATATAGTCCACTTTTCATAATGTTGTGCGTTGTAACTGATGGATGATGGCCACCTTGCCCGTACATTCTTCCTTTGAGTGCTCCGAGGTTGAATGAACCAAGGTTGGTGTTAGTCAACCCTCCCAACTTTGAAACAAACTTTGATTGAGGAAGAAAAGACTTGCAAAGTTTCTTAATAATCGCCTGCCTAGATGCATTCTCCTTGCTTGACTCTGCATTGACAGTTCTGCCTGCAGCCTTGTTCATCCTCGCAGCATCTCCTCTTCCTGTTTCAACCATCCTCAAGAATTGTAACTCCAAAGCTCGAAATTTCAAACTCCAAAGTTTAAAACCTTCAGCAAAATCACTCTGACACTTAGAAAATTTTTGCTCAAACTCACTCACTTCAGCAATTTCTTCTTCAACACTCTTTTTCTCATAACTTCAAATCTGCAACTGGTGAGGAAAAATGAATAATTGGGAGGTTTAAATAATTGTGAAAGGGCGCCCATTTTATCAGTTGCATTTAATTTTCTCCCCCACTACTTAGTAATTTTCTAACTATGGAGAGAAGACAAGCGAGTTGTCATTCAGTTGGGTCCCAGTCATCATAGCATTTTCTATTGTTGGAGATTGTCTCTTCTTGTGCAATTCGAAATTTCCTAGTTTGATTGTATGTAACATCTAGTTGTCTAGAAAATTTATTGGAAATTTATGTATTATCTCCAACGTTTCGAAGAATATCACCCCCTTGACACAGAGTTTTTTTTTTATATTTTAAACGCCTTAGAACAATTTTATTTCTTTTAAGAAATTTTATTCACCCTTCATGCCAGGCGTATTTCATATTGAAATTTATTTTTCTTTATTTTCTTATGCCTTAGGAAAAATTCATTTTAACTTCATCTACTCCACTAGGCGTATTTCCTTGGGGATCATTTAATTTCAACATCCTAGAAAATCTTCGTACTCAACTTTATCATGGAGGGTGCATTTCATAGGTCAAGCTTTCATTTTCCATCACTTAGAAAATTCTCCATACTCCCTCTCTAGGGTGGGCGCATTCTACCCCTTTAGGTTTCATTTCCTTTGACTTAGAAAATTTTCATCCACCTAGCTTCTTCATGAGGGCGCATGTGATGGGGTGAGCTTTCATTTCTAGACACTTAGACAAATCTCCCATCTAGACCCTTTTCAAGGTGGGTGCATTTCATACCATGAGCTTTTATTTTGATGACTTATACAAATTTTTGAGCACCTTGTCATCTTGGGCGTATTTTGGTGGCAAAGCTTTGATTTCCTCATACTTAGATAATTCCACCAACTCCATGTTGCAAGGGCGCATCTAGGGGGTCCTTTCATTTTTCAACACTTAGAAAAAAATCCTTATCTCCACCTCCTCTTCAAGGGCGCATTTGACCCCTCATACTTTTAGTTTTGAACACTTAGAAAATTTTCTC
Source organism: Sequoia sempervirens (assembly GCA_007258455.2). NCBI lineage: Eukaryota > Viridiplantae > Streptophyta > Pinopsida > Cupressales > Cupressaceae > Sequoia > Sequoia sempervirens. The sequence goes on along the minus strand of VDFB02000732.1, from coordinate 16,218 downwards.
ATTCCTTCCCAGGCTTGGGCGCATTTCACACCCTCTACTTTCATTTTCAATGCTTAGAAACTTTTTCTCTAGCCCTCTCTGACTTGGGCGCATTCAAGGGGGTCTCCTCCTAGTTTCACGACTTAGACAAAATTTCAAGCCTCTTCTCCATGTTGGGCACACTCTAGGGTGTAAGCTTTCATTCTAGGGCGCATTTGACCCCTTGAACTTCCGTTTTCTCCAACACTTTGGAATTTTCTAAGTCATCTCCACAACTTGGGTGCATTTGGGGTCTTGTGCTTCCAGTTTTCACGCCTTAGACAAATTTCAACTCATCAACTCTTAGCCTGGGCGCATATTGATGGGTGAGCTTCCACTTGAGGGAGCATGAGGGGGGGTGAGCTTCCAGTTCTTAGACTTAGGCATTTTCCTTGCCAACTTGCTTCTAACTTGGGTGCATTTGGAGGTGGTTGCTTCAAGTTTGTGCCTTAGAATTTTCCTTACCTCCATGATGGCGCATTTAAGGGGTCAAGCCTCCATTTTTGAACACTTAGAAACTTTTCAAGCCATTTCGCCCTTGTTTACTATTTTTAGAAAGTTCTGAAGCCCTTGTGTTTTCCATGGATTTTCAACTTTCTCAAGGCTTGATTTTTGCTCACCCTGGACCTCATGACCTAATTATCCTGTTCACACCTGTCATCTGTGCTGACCTACTATTTTTAGTAACTCCTTGATTTTCGAACTTCTACAACTCCTACTAACTTGAAATTCACCAAGCGTGATCCTCATGACTTGTTTGGCCTGTTCACACTTGCCTCTCGTGTCGACCTGCTATTTTTAGCCCTGTTCTGGAGGTGACTTACTATAAATAGTAAGTAGTCGGATTGTGCTCAAATTTTACCAGTGGACTCCTTGAAAGATGCTGATCGCGATGGGGTACATTAGTTTTTCATTTTTCTCGAGTTTTACACCTCATTTTGATTCCCAAAGTTGGAAACCCTAATCTGACTTGCATGTACCTTTATTGACCTCCGTTTGACTCCGTTTCTGTTGCATGTTGCTTTGTTCGTGAAATTGAAGCTCTAGGTGCTGCTCGAGTGAACCTGCTAAAAATAGTAAGTGCCTGAAAAAGTGACCAACCAATTGTCGGACATGTTTGCATGTCATTTTTCCTGAGAGATCTCAAAAAACCCAGAAAAACCCAAAAAACTGGTTTGCATGCGAGCACCTACTAAAAATAGTAAGTCCTTGAAAAGTGATCAACTTGACTTGCATGTTACATCATCACGAAGCTCTCGAAAACCCATAAAGAATATTCCAACATGCATTGAAAAATCACACATGCAAACCCTAAAAATTGCTTTCGAAGCCCAGACTGCTAAAAATAACAAGTTATCAGAATTTGCTCAAATTTTGCGTGTAAGCACTTTGAAGTGTTCTAAATGTTGTGAAGAAGTCAGAATTTCAAAAGTCCCAAGAAAAAGGTCCCAACTTGAGCACTTACTAAAAATAGTAAGTTGTCAGAATTCAATAAAATTTTGATGGGAACCTGCTGGAAGCTTTTTGATTGCACTGCCAAGCTTAGACTTCAATTCACTTACTCAATTTGACCTCAAATTATCCCAAAGAATACAAACCCTAATTTCATAGACTTGGCCAATACTTCAACTTAAGCTCAAAGACGGGCACATCCCTTGAAAGATAGACGGAACCAAGAGAGAGATAGCAGGAAAACCAACCAAAACCAAAGCCAAAAGACCCAAATGGAGCAAAATTTAGGGGGTCCTCATTTTGAATGGGGTGATGTGTGAAAAGGTCACAACAGGTCACAACAATCATCTAGTATGGGAGAGGATTTAATATACTTATATGTAAGTAGATTGTTTTGAAGATAGGTTATCTTGGATGATGGACTATCCATTGAAGGATTTTCCTAGCTTGTGTACTTGCTAGTTATGTAGGTTTATTACAAGTAGATTAGTATGTTGTAGGTTGTCTGGGTTGACAGATTGTCCATTGAAGGACAATGCCTATGCGTAGTGTAAGATAGTCTTAAGTCAAATCGGCCCTGAGTAGTGTATATGATAGATGACATCATTCGAAGGACTAAATGAGAACACTTTGGCCGAAGCAGTGCAATGTATGAGACTCCACTTAGATTGTGTGATGCTTGAGACTACACTGTTGGTTCACCGTGATCCATTATTACATGCTAGTTCGAGATTGTTGGATTACAAGTTCTAGTTATGTAGGACATAACACTATGCTCAGTTGGTTGTCATTATCGGTTACTCTACCAATCTCTTCGTCGAAGGGAAGGGCCATTTATCGAATGATAGATGTGCAGGGGACCGCATTATGAGTCCGTGGTTGGCAAAAAAACGCCTGAGTGATGCTTCTCCTCCACAACAGGTGACAAAAGAGCCAAGATTTGAAAACGAAGATCTGAAATATGCCCCTTAAAATTTTTCTTGATTTTACATATCAATTACAATTGCAACACGCACCCGTTAAGGTTAGCTCCAAGACCAAAACGATGCGGAAAAGAACTCTAACCAAGAATGCGCCCTAAAACCACTTAAGGAAGAGGGGCGAGCATATGGTCAGAGGATCCCTAGGATCTAATAACTCAACAACTGTAGGATGATTACAACTGGAAGTACAAAATAAAATCAACGCCAAGAATGTGCACACAAGATCCCTTTGAAGGCGAGGTGCTAACATATGGCGGGGTAAGTATTACAAAACTGAAAGAACTTAGGCGGTGAACCAGCCATAAAGATTTCCGCTCAACCACTTAAACAGTGGGGGGAATACTACAAACAATTCAACTAATTCATCCGTTGTGGCGGGCATCCACTCTTGAGTGGGAATTCTCCACTTTTCAGTGGGTACAATGAGAGTTACAAAGTTTATTCTCCACACTGGTGGTAAACCATCCAGGGGTAATTAATGTTTTGCATTATAATTCATAAGTAAATGCAACAATAATAATGACTGGATTAGTACTACTAATTCACAACCTTACAATGAAATAAATCTGCAATTTACAAGTGTTACAATAACATAACCAATGCAAATACTTGAAAGATGATTCTTCCAACTTTTAATCTTCACAAATACAGAATTACAAGCCAAAATCTGAACTTTGTTCAATCTGATATAATGAACCAGCAAACTGAATTTTCATAACCAGCAAATGCAACATATCAGGAATGTTCAAATCTCTTACCACACTTCACTAAACTTCGATGAGGCAGCAATTGGTCATCATTAAAGTGTTCAAATCTTCTTCCAAAATGCTTCTATCTTTTCCAAATGGAATGCACATGGAATTAGCAGCATAGATGCCCAAGAAGTATTGCATATGCAGAAAAGAGCCAAGTCTGATATAAAACCAACAGCCTGTAATTTTTCAACCAACAACTATGCAACACCCAAATGTTCATAACCTCCACAATACTTCACCATATCAACTTAAATTAGAAGCAATTAATCACAAGAAACATGGCGACCAGCTCACATGAAACTCTAATGCCAAATCAAACACCAAAAAGAAGACACGAATTTCAAAGCTATCTTCTTGAAATGGTACGGCCCTAGGAGAGGGTCGACCTCTCTTTAAAATTCATCCACTTTATTATAAATTTTGATCTTGCACAAATAGGGACGCCTCAAGCATACAAATTAAAAGAACCAATACCCATGTGCAATTAAAAATCATTCAAAGAGTTGCATCTGAAAATCACCTTTAGCCATGTACGAACCAACAAGCTCAAAAACTAAAAAAATACATCAAATTCTTCAACAGTGAAGCTCAATGTGCACTTCTGAATGAAGCACACTCTCAATCCACCATCTAGGGAACCATAGTTTCAGGCCCGAAGAATGGAGTCAATTTGCTAAGCTTCCCCTTAGCCAGGTTCTCGATTCATTCCAACAACGTAACTTTGCTCTTCAAAAATATGCATAATCAGCTCATCATAAAACATCAATATATAGGCTTCAGTTGGCAAATGAAGCAACAAGAAACCCTTCAAATTCCAAGAAGTTGAATCACTTCAACTTCCAAAAGGGATGCCACTTTAAGCATTTCACTTTTTGAAATAATAAATCTTTTAGGCGTCCAACTTCACTTTGCAACAATAAAGCATTTAATAATTCATTAAATGCACCATTGACCCCTTAATGACCCCCTTTTAAAAACAACATGAAGTGATCATTCCTAGGCGTGGGGGTACAACTAAGAAACATAAAAATGACTAAGTATAAAACTTAATCCATGGAGATAACCAAACCAAACTAAAAATGAAGAAGGACAAGATGACTTGAGTTGAATTGATGCCGATGCCACTGCCACAAAATGACTTATAGCCAACTGCTATAAATAGTAAATCCACAACAAAACTCACAGAAAACTGAACTGAGCTGGAAGCAGGACTTACTGAAAATGGAAACCCTAGATTTAGCACAACTGAGTAGCCTACGGATTCTCTGAAATAGGCTAAATCGAAAAGAAGAGCGTATGGCCAAAATGGGGACATTACAGTCCGCCCTTCCCAAAATTGCTTGTCCTCAAGCAATTCTAATGCCTTCCCAAAAACCATGTTGAACGAAAAAATGAAACTGAATATGATCCCTGGGTCCCAAATCAACCTAGGAGAAAGATAGCACCAATTGATGTAAGCACTGCACTGCTGGATGCCAATACAAGAAGCCTCTTGATTAAAACTATACTGAAACACCATAGAAAATAATTCCAAGCGGCCAACATTAGCTTCATCATCATCAACTGTTGAATCACAAACCCAGGTGATTCCTAGATTCCAAATCATCCTCAGGAATATTGTTCCTCTAATCTGTTGCACTACTCTGATTAAAACAACTGAATACCCTAGGTGGAGCAACATATCATGGTCCCCAAAAAACAATACACCAAACATGTCAGTGCCTGGGTCCCATATTAGTCTGTAGAACCTGCAAACTTCACTATTATAATTCTGATCAGCAACATAAATGTTTTCAAACATGCTACCAAACCAATGCCAATCATAGAACAACACTCCACACACCATCACTGTACAATGCTTCTTTTGAAGCAAACTGCTTCCACCGAAAGAACTCCGAGTAATCTTCACACATCTCACAACATGAGTTTCTAATTGATGAATCAAATCAACAATTAGTTCGCTGCCCCAAACAATAATGTATGAGATGTTACCAAAATTGTGTTCCACGGGCACGGGGGCGAAGCGGGGGCCGAGGAAAGCGTTTGGGAGGAAGGACAAAAGGGCCTAAGTTTGGGGACGGCGGGGAGACGGCGGGGGGATGGCGGCGTGGGGTGGTGGTGCTGATATAGTTATAAATATACTTATAGTACTTGAAAAACTAGTTTTGAAAGGATGTATAACAGTATAACAGTATAAGAATTACATTTCAAATGAAACTATAGGAAATTACTCAAATTACTAATTAGTAAAATTATAACATAGCAAAATTTGAAATACTAAATCTAAATACGAAGATATCTTGAATGCTAATTGCTAAATAAATTTTGACAAATGAAATTGTTTTTGTAAAATTGAAGGTAACTAGTGGAGAGTACCTAGAAAATCAAATGAATTCAATGGGAGTTTGTGGGCAATGCCCCTAATGGGTTTGAGGGTTAGCGCCCTTAGTGGGGTCAAGGGGCAGCAACGCCCCTTGCGGGGGTCTGGGGGCAGCGCCCCCAGCGGGGTCAAGGGGCAGCGCCCCTTGCAGGGGTCTGGGGGCAGCGCCCCCAGTGGGGTCAAGGGGCAAAGGGGCAGCGCCCCCAGCGGGGTCGAGGGGCAGCGCCCCTCGCAGGGTCCCGGGGCAGCCCAAATTAAGACCTCCAAACCCACACAAACCTTCATGGTGTACATCATTTTGCATTAACAATAAAACCCAAATTAAGACCATCAAAGCCAGACAAACCTTCATGGAACACATCTCCTAGTCTCCCAGGAAACTCCTGGGCGTCTCCCAAGAAACTCCTGGGCGTCTCCTAGTCTCCCAGGAAACTCCTGGGCGTCTCCCAAGGAGACTCCTGGGACGTCTCCCTCTCTCCAGATCTCCGTGGCGCTTTGGTGGCGGTGGCCCGGGAGGACGCCAAGTACGTCCCGAATCCGGGGCGTCCCGTTCAGCGGGTCATATTTTGAAAAGCGTCCCGTGGTTCAGCTGCAAAAATTCCACTGTCTATCATCAGAAGACAACCCATACCTAAATTTTGACCATACTGAATCATTCCCTTGCTCATCTAAGACAAAAGTTCAGTCCATATAGGAGATAGAGAGACCTGAAAATGATTAAACCAGCTTCCTAATAGGTCTGAAAACAACATCCTAGGATCTGATTTTTGGAAAACCAGCATCCAAGAAAGTGAGCAGTAGCTGCAACTTAAGAATTTCTCAACAAAATGAGCATAACTGCTCATGAACCAAGCTGGTGGCACCTTTAGCAAGAGACCCCATGCCACCACAAACCAACTTCTGATCACATTTCCTTCACAAATCATCAATTTATGATCAAAAGTAATGAACCAATGACAGTAAAAGAAGGTAGCAGCAATCAAAGGACTGAAATTTTGGGACTTAACTCTCCAAGAAACCTTCTTTTTATGCATACCAATCTTCATATAAATATACTTGAGATCGCATATACTAACTTTCAATTGGAGACATTTCCCAACACATAAGCAAATAATCACTACTACATTCTGAGAATAATGTGTTGGTTTATTTCCTTTAGAATTTTCAATATTACCTTCTTGCTGAATAATACCAAGATCCCAAACCAACAACAATGAAGAACGATTTCTCAGATGGAGAACTGCTCTCACTTGAATCCTTTGATTTGCTTGTTCCATCTGAATTGATGCTTCTTGAAAGTCCAAAAAATAATCAACCAACCTACGTTCGTTGAAGAAATCGAATCCAGAATCTTGTGACATGATTTGCCGGAAAGATTCCATGAATCCTTCATCAAATGCAATTCTAAAATCAATCAGTCTAAGAGAAGATGGTGATGAACTAAAATCTGAGAAGAGTCTCACAAGCATCCTCATCAAAATATAAATAAAACCTTCATCAACATGCCCATCAACTCTTTGATGAAAAATAAGAATGTCTTCATTTCTTTGTGTTCCAAAAGAAGAGCGTATGGCCAAAATGGGGACATTACAAGATCCTAGACCATTTTACAGCTATTTTTTCTAAAGCTCATTGGAGCTATGTATGAAAAGGTATGTATTCTTGTTACTCATAACTTGTGAAGTTAGTGTAATGAATTAGAATCTTTATTGTAATTTGATATGGTATTTTGTTCATATATTATCAATAAAGAAAAGAAATTTTTTAATACCGATGGTTTGTTACTCTGTTTATTTACTCCCATGGTGTAAATTTGGAAATTTTTACTGCACTAAAGGGTTGGCACATTACACTAAATCCTACTAATAATGTTAGCCAGCTTCAAAAAGAAATGCTTGTTCAAATGTCATGTAGAGATAGTTTAACAGGAAAAGAAGGAACAAATACATGAAGGGGAATAGGGGTTTGAGAAAGGATTATTAACCATTGACGAAGCATGATGTATCTTGAATTTTACTAAAACCAAGTTCATGAGAGCCACATGAATCTCAAATGTTGCAATATGAATGAATTAACATATGGTTAGTGTTAGCAAAGGAGAAATGTTCAATTGGGAAGGACTACTCTCCATTAGAATCTAAGAATTCATCTCCTTGAAACATAAGGGATTTTATATGACACAACGTGCTATAACACTTTCTTTGGATGTAGTTTATACACAGGTACCATCTTTGGTAGTTGGTAAGTTCCAACTAGATACAGATTGACTGTACTTGGCCATCTATATTCAAGTGATGTTTTTGAGTATTCCAATAGTGGATGGAAAGGTAGAAGTAAAGATTGGCCATACCTCCAAAAACAGAAAAGAGCACAAGTTGAGTCATCTTCCTCCTCCGTTGAAGAGTCCAAAAAAGAATGGAACAATGAAGGTGATTAAGAAGTTAAGATAGGAGAAACAACAATACTTTCGTATCCCCTTACTATATCGGTTGAGTCATCCAAGCAAGCATCCCAACATATTGATGAGTGGGTAAGTTTATTGAGGGCTCCGATTGATGTTGTAGAGTACCCTCCTATCAACCCTATTCCTGATTTTGAGGAGCATATTTAAACGCATTCTAACATTCTTTAGACAAAGACAAGCCTTACACAAGAACATGATCATATGGATAATTTATCCTCAATACTATCTAAGCCACATAGCCCATCATCTTGACTAGATGATGTGATTTCTATTCAAATCTAAAACCTAGACCTAGTGCTTCACTTCGCACTATCCGATAATACATTCAATATTTGGAACCTATGGCACATGTAATGTGTGGAGGAGCAGAAATTTCATGAAGGCTAGATAGTGCCTATTCTCACTTAGATTTACAAGAGGCCTAGTGGATTCTACAATTTGTTGAAGGGGAGTGCGGTAATGAATTCATTAAACTTTTTATTTCTCATTGGTGGCCCAATACATAATTATCAGCAGTGAAACATAGTTGGATTCTATTTAGGGTACCTTTGTCATTTGGTGGATCTGATGGAAAGTCCTCAAAGCCTTATACTCAATTGAATATAGGTTGCAATACCTTTATCTTACGCTGCAAGCTAAAATAGAATCCTTACATACTCATAGTGTTGAAATTGATGAATCAATATGTACCTCACAAAAATTATGGGTGGAACTTGAAGACCAAGGCCTCAGATTTCAAGCCCACCTAGCCTAGCAAGCTTAGCTTATTGAGTTAGAGAGAAATAAGTTAGTAGAAAAGGACCAAAAAATTTCAGAACTTCGAGCTGGAAATGATAGTGCCAAATCTTAGCTAAGGAAGTAATGCAAGTGATCAAGGGTTTTGAGGGAGCGGGAACTCCTTGCTACATATTACCTAAAGAAAATGACAGCTGAAGTTTATAAGTTACATGCAGCTATTTCCACCATTCAACTCCCTCTTTTACCATTTTTGATGTTGTAGTACCTCTAGGAATGTCTACTTGCTCCTTAGTAATGTAATTCATTTTGTTTCCTTGTTGCCTACAAGATGACCTTTTTTTGGGTGCGGGGGTGCGGGGGTGGGAGGCGCGGAGCTATTGTAGTTAGCATATTTTTTGTCTTGGTTATGCTTTACTCAAAACAACCACATCCAAAACATATTATAATCTTTATCTAGTTTGATTTCATTCCCCATATTAAGGTAACCTTTGCAGTATAAGAGGCCATCTAAAACAAGCCTTTTTGGGCTTTAACACAGTTGACCAAATCTTTTTAAAGATGCTTTGCCATTTATTTATAGTTAGGTTAAGTCCCTAGCGTTTGTTAGCATATTCTGTGACAGAGTCAGATTTAGACAATGCTTTGTAAATCATCCTAGTATTGATATCAATTAACGGTGTAGTATCTTGCCATTTGAAATTTTGGTACTATTCTTCATTATGTATACATTCAGTATGACATCGTAACCCTTTACAAGCTTCCCTTTACAAGGAGGATAAAGCATCACAATTTCAAAGAACTAACAAGGATGGCCTCAAATGGTCCTTTCCTCAAAAGAAGCCATGCACAACCTGGCTTCAATATTCTTTCCATGGTTATTACTTTCATGTAATCAGTTTGGGCATAAAACAGTAAATTGTAGAGCTCACACAAGGAATGATTTTGAACTCAAGAAGAGGAATTATAATTCATTTGCTCCTGTAATGGATTACAACCTTATATGTTACAAGTGTTAGTTTTAGGATCAGAAGTTAGATAAGCAGATTTTAATTCAATTTCAAACAAATAGACACAACATATACCCTGGGAAAAGCCTCCAACTTGAGGGAGAAAAACCCAGCAACAATATATCACTTATATATTGAATAATAATCAACAAGTCTCTTTACAATGAGGCCGATTACAAGGCCAAACAACAGAACCAACTTGATGCAATATCTTGATGATAATATCGCTCTTCTTGATGACAATAATTCAACCTCCTTTGTAGACTTCGATCTGCTCTTGAAGGATTTGCACTTGAACAACTCGAACTATGGATGAATGTAGAATGTATGAATGAATATATCCAAATGAACAATGAGCAACTCTAAGAAATACATGAGAGAGAGAGATCGCGTCCTTTGAAGATATCATGTCGGCCTTCTATCATGAATAGATGTGTCTCATGAAGGGTGGCAGACATCAAGGAGGAGTCGGCCCAATAAGAACGATTAACAAACAATAATAAATATTAATTATTATTTCATGTGAAGTGCCTCTTCACCAATGGATGTCTCCAATAAAATAAATAGCCAATGAGGCTATATTTAATTTTATTGCTTGAAGTCGTGGCTGGAAGTGATGCCCGACGCTGCCAACATCAACACTCCCTCTTAGCTAGGGAGGAAGACTTCCAGCTATCCAATGTCATGGAGTCTCTCAACATGACATCCGCAATGGCTACTCCCATGTATGGCAAAGCATATGTACACAAGTGCCCATCACGGAATCACTCAACGTGATGTCATCATCTCATCATGACGTCCACCATGGCTACTCCCAGAGGGTGAATAAACACAAGTACAAGAAAATCATCACGGAGTCTCTCAACGTGATGTTGTCATGGAGTCACTCAACATGACATCCACCATGGCTACTCCCAGAGGGTGGAAACAAGGGCTTTCACCTCAAATTTCTCTCATAGAGAAAGATGCATTAACAAGGGCTTACACCTCAAATTTCTCTCATAGAGAAAGATGCATTAAACAAGGGCTTTCACCTCAAATTTCTCTCATAGAGAAAAAATGCATTAAAGAAAATCACAGAAGATTAGTGATGCCGAGTTTCCCTCTCAGCTAGGGCTTCATTTTCCACAATTCCAAGCTTGTCTCGAAAGTACACAAACTTTACTCTGGAGAGAGGCTTGGTGAGAATATCGGCCATCTACTCATCAGTGTTAATGTATCTCAACTGGATAGCTTTCCTCAATACCATCTCTCATATAGTGGTATTTTATCTCAACATGTTTTATTTTGTCATGAAACACTAGGTTGACAGAAAGCTTCACACAACTTTGATTATCACAATGAATGATAGTAGGCTCCAACGATTGTCCAAACAATCTTGCAAGGAGCTTCTGAAGCCACACTGCTTCTCGAGCTGCCACACAAGCTGCAATATACTCGACCTCTGCGGTGCTTAGTGCCACTGAAGACTGCTTCCTGCTACACCAGGAGATCATCGTAGATCCCAAACTAAAGCAACAACCAGAGGTGCTCTTTCGATTAGCTACACACCCTGCCCAATCAGAATCAAAATATCCTTGCAGCTTTAGGTCCACACCAAAAGAATATCTCAAGCCATACCCAACTGTGCCATGCAAGTATCTCAGGATATGTTTTGCTGCAACTAGATATATTTTCCCTTGTTCACACATGAACTGTCTAAGTGCACTCACTGCATAGCAAATATCTGGTCTAGTATTGACTAGATACATCAACGATCCAATCAACTGTCTGTACATAGTAGGATCCACCAGATTTGAACTAGCTATAGAATCTTTTAGCTTTTGCAAATTCGTCTCCATCGGCATAGACATGGATTTGCAATCCATCATACCAAATTTCTTCAGGCTGTCTATTGTGTACTTCCCCTGACTCAGAATGATCTCATTAGGCCTTTGCCGTACTTCTAAGCCAAGGAAGTAATGCATGTATCCAAGATCCTTCATTTCAAATTCAGAAGCTGACTCGTTACATTTGATAATGAGGTTTTCTTCTCCAGTAAGAAATAGATCATCAACACAAAGAACCAAGATCAATGCCTCACCATCAATTACTTTGAAGTATAGGTTTGAATTAGCATCATTCTTGGAGAAGCCCAAGCTCATCAGGTATTGATCAATCCTCTCATACCAAGCACGAGGGGCTTGCTTAAGGCCATACAAATCCTTCTTCAATCTACAAACATGAGACTCCTTCCCATGAACCTCAAAGCCATCAGGTTGCTCAATGTATACCTCTTTTTCAATTACACCATTAAGAAATGCAGTCTTCACGTCCATTTGATGTAACTTCCATCCTTTAGCTGCTGCAATAGCAATGATAGTCTTGATGGATGTATAACGAGCAATCAGAGCAAATGTTTCGTCATAGTCTACTCCCTCTTTCTGAGAGAATCCTCTAGCCACAAATCTAGCCTTGTACTTCTCAATGCTTCGATCAGCCGCATGCTCTCAATATAAGTCCAAATGACAAACCGTCTGAAGCCCGATGACAAGTGACTGAATCTGCATATGACCAAACCATACTGCTAAAAATAGTAGGGTTACTCCACTGAGTGTCTCTACTTGCTAAAAATAGTAAGTCAAGCAAATGATGTCCAAAAGACCCCGAACGAAAAGCCAAACCGCACACTCGACAACCGTTTCAAACCATGCTCCACAAGACCTCTATCCTCCCTATTAGGCCTACGAGGGTCAGCATAATAGGCTAACTTGGCATCGAGATGTCAACTGAAGGGGACATTATACCGCTCCGAATCGCTTGTCCTCGAAAGCAATCTCAACCTAAGATAAGCCGCAGGGCCTCACTCTCCCATCGCAGGGCATCCTCCACCGGAAACCTCTCCACTTCACTAGATATTCCCTCGATAGTCCGTACGCTCTCCCTATACTCCAGGATAGACTCAGGTACTAAAATCAACTTTCCCTCATCATCTAAGGGAGGCAATACCGCTGAAGGTACCACACGATGTCCTAACGCCTTCTTGAGGCGTGACACATGAAAAACATTGTGGACCTTACTATCCGCTGGAAGCTCTAGCTCATAAGCGACCTCTCCAACACGCCTGACAATCCTGAAAGGACCATAGTACCGTGGCTTGAGCTTCTCGGATCCACCCTTTCTGAGAGTAGACTGTCGGTAGGGCTGCAACATGAGATATACCATGTCTCCCACCTCAAATGATTTCTCGGTCCTCCTCTGATCTGCATACTGCTTCTGCTGGTTTTGTGCCTTAGCAATATTCTCCTTAAGAGCCCTCATAATGTCCTGACTCTTCTACAATAAGTCTCCCGCTCTAGGCACTCTACTGTCACTCAGTAGCAAATCAAGAAAACTAGGCGCCTCATACCCATACAACGCCATGAATGGGGACATCTGAATGGTCATGTGGTAAGTGGTATTGTAACAATACTCACATACGTATATCCACTTAACCCACACCTTTTGCTGCCCTACTATGTAGTTCCTGAGGTAGCCTTCCACCTATTTGTTTACTATCTCCGTTTGACTATCGGTCTGCGGGTGGTAACTGGTGCTCGGTGTAAGCTCGGTCCCACAAAGTCTGAACACCTCCTGCCAAAAGTGACTCAGGAACCAACTATCCCTGTCGCTAACTATGCTCCGAGGCAACCCATGTAATCTGAAAACCTCTCGGAAAAATACCTCTGCTACTTGTGTAGCTGTGTAAGTAGTGGTGATCGGAAAGAAGTGGGAATACTTCGTTAGCCGATCCACGACTACATATATGCAATCATGTCTTGGGCTTTAGGCAAGCCCGTAATAAAATCCATCGACAAGCATTCCCACTTCCTGTCAGGAATCGGAAGTGGCTGCAACAACCCTGCTGGATACGTGTTCTCCTGCTTGTTCTGCTGACAAATAGGGAACTCATGTACATACTGAAGAACATCTGCCTTAAGACCCTTCCATGTAAATCTCTCCCGAACCTGTCTGTATGTCTTAAAGTACCCGAGATGCCCTGCTGTAGGTACATCATGGAAAGCTCACAGAATGGTGTTCTTCATCTTTGACCTTGGGATCAAGAAAATCCTGTTCTTGTAAATGATCAAGTCATTTACAAGTGTGTACCTGGTGTCCACAATAGATCCCTCAACAATACCAGATGCCCATGTATCCTTGGCATACTCTGCCACAATCAGGTGCCTCCAATCCTCTGCAATCTGGACCATAGAACTCAGATGAGGCCGGCATGAAAGAGCGTCAGCAACAACATTCTGTGTACCTTTGATATAGGTGATGTCAAAGTCATATGCCTGTAACTTACTCACCCACTTTTGCTGACAATCATTCAAATCCCGCTATTCTAGGAAATGCCTCAAACTATTATGATCAGTTTTAATACAAAACTTACTGCCCACTAAATATTGCCTGAATTTGGCCAAGGCATGCATTATGGCCAACATTTCCTTATCATATATACTGTAAATCCTCTCTGGTCCTCTGAGCTTCCTGCTCTCATAAACAATTGGGTGCTTGTCCTGCATAAGCACCGCTCCAATTCCCTCACCAGAAGCATCACATTGAAGCTCAAAAGGCTTCGTAAAATCTGGCAGTGCCAACACTGGACATGTAGTCATAAGCTCCTTGAACCTCACAAAACACTCATGTGCCTTAGGAGTCCAAATGAATGCACCTTTTTTCAACAAATCCGTCATAGGTGCTGCATGGCGTGAATATCCACTGACAAATCTGCGATAGAAACCACATAACCCAAGGAATCCTCGCAGCTGTGTAAGGTTCGCAGGAGTAGGCCAATCTACGATAGCACAGATCTTCTCAGGATCCATCCGCACTCCCTCTGCACTGATAATATGGCCTAAGTATAACAACTCAGTCATCCTTGAATCACACTTGGATTCCTTGGCATACAAGGACTCCCTATCCAAAATGTTGAGTACTGTATCCAAATGAGCCAAGTGCTCCTGCCATGTCCTGCTGTAGACCAAAATATCATTGAAAAAGACCAGTACATATCTCCTCAAATGTGAATGGAAGACCCTGTTCATAGTAGACTGGAATGTCGCTGGAGCATTGGTTAGCCCAAATGGCATAACCACAAACTCAAAGTGTCCACAATGACAGCGGAAAGGGGTCTTCTCAACATCCTGCTCACGAACTCTAATCTGATGATATCCCGATCTCAAATCTATCTTCGAGAAGTAACATGCACCATGGAGCTCATCAATAAGCTCATCTATACGGGGTATGGGATATCTATTCTTAATAGTCCTCTTATTCAAGACTCTATAATCTATGCACATACGAAGAGTACCATCTTTCTTCTTCACTAGAACAACTGAAGAAGCAAATGGTGATTTACTCGGTCAAATGTGACCCATAGAAAGCAGCTCCTTGATAGTTTTCTCTATCTCATCCTTAAGTCGCTTTGGGTGCCGGTAAGGAGTAATCATGACGGGCTTAGCGCGCTCCTCAAGCTCTATGATGTGCTCAATACCTCTGTCTGGAGGTCTCCCTGTGGAATGTCACTGAAAACCTTCCCATGCTTAACTCTCAACTGCTGAATGTCAAGATGATATTCGGTCTTATGCTATCCCTCCTGTGTAGGTGTCAAAGTGCACTTGGCGGGCCACTCAACCATGTCATGACGCATAAGTCTCTCCATCCGACGGAAGGAAATAGTCCTGACGTTACTGTCTCGGATGGCCTTCAGTATATGATTCTTCCCATCCACCTCGAACCAGATCTCCATGTCTTTGAGACGAAGTGTAACTTCCTCAAGAGAATGAAGCCACTTCATGCCCAAAACTAAATCAATATTTCCCATATTCACCACATAATAATCAGCCTTGAATTCATAGTTATTCAGGCGCAAAGGAAGATCCTTAATCATACGGTCACACCTGAGAGTGTAACCATCAGCCACCTTAACCTGAATGCCCTCAAACTCCTCGGTTATGAGCCCACGCCTCTCCACAAATCTGACATCAATGAAATTATGGGTGGCACCTGTGTCTAAAAGGGTGATAACCTTTTGACCAGCCAAAACTCCACGAAGTCTGAAAGATCCCTTCTGCTGGATGCTAGACAACCGTGCCTCCTAGAGTTGGAGCTCTGACTCTGCCTCCACCTTAGGCTCTGAAGCTTCTGACTCTGATTCCTCAGAACTCTCCTGCTGTTCGGAATTTTCAGATTCCGAATCCTCATAATAAGCCCACATGACTCTATTGGCCTTACCTTTAGGCCGAAAAGGACAATCATGGTTAGCATCATAGGGACCCTTGCAGTAGAAGCAAAGCTTCTTCCTGCACAAATCATTAAGAGTCTCACGATCCAAGGGTGCTGCTGATTTTCCCTTTGAATCACTCTTAAAATCAGATTTCTCCTTATCTTTATTGAATCC
>VDFB02000731.1:0-17638 GCA_007258455.2 Sequoia sempervirens | reverse complement strand
TTATTTCACTTAGGGCGGACTTCCTCCTTTGGTTTGCCATTTAACACATGGACATGGGCGGACTTGACTCATTTGCATGCCACTCAAGGCGGACTTTGCTTCTTTTGATGCCATTCAGCTGGGCGGAGTTTAGGTCTTTTCTTGCCATTTAACACTTTATCCAAGGCGGACTTGGCTCCTTAGCTTGCCATTCAACACTTTATCCAAGGCGGACTTCATAGGATTTCATGCCACTTCAACTTTGGCTTGGGGCGGACTTCAGCTTTTCTCTTGCCATTGGACACTTGAACATGGGCGGACTTCATTAAATTCCTTGCCATTTCCTTATGCTCAAGGCGGACTTGCCATGTTTTATTGCCATTATCTTCTTTATGGCTGGGCGGAGTTTGCTAATTGTCTAGCCATTTTCATTGTCTGGCTGAAGCTTTCTGACGTTGATTTCCTCTTTCTCCTTGCTGGTTGGACCTCCATGAATCCAAACGTAGGCGAATTTCCATGATTACTCAGGTTTTACCCATGATCCCTTCAGATTTCTTGATGAATTTCTCAGATTTCTATCAATTTTTGATGATTTCTTGACTGATTTTTTCATTTTCTGTGATTTTTCCAGATTTCTCATCATTTTCTGTGATTCTTACCAGATTTTTCATCATTTTCTGTGATTCTTACCAGATTTTTCATCATTTTCTGTGATCATTTTCCAGAATTTCACCATGAATTCAAAAAATTTCAAATCCATTTTCTGAGAGTTTCGTTGATCTTTTCGAACTTCTGAGTGGATTTTCGAAACTCGAGACCTTTCCAAATATAGAAACTTTCTAAAAATAGAAATTTTCCAAAAATAGCAACTTTCCAAAAATAGACCCTAAAAAATAGGGATCTCAGAATTGCTCAAAAGTGCCAAAAAAGTAGGTCCTAAAAAATAGGGGGCCAGAGTGAAAAACCCTAAAAACTGGGAGGTCGGAATTGACTGAAATGACAGTCGATCTTCGTCTCCCAGGCCTCCTAAGCATGATGGCTACGTTTGCACAGTGATCCAGGCTAAAACTCATTTGCTTGACTCAGGTGACCATTCAAAATTTAGACTCAAAACCCCAAACGGAGATCAGACGAAAACCAAGACGCAACGACAAAACCCTAAAAAGCAAATTATGAGGGTCCCCATTTGCGATGGGGTGAGGTGTGAATTAGGTCACAACATGTCCCTGACAAATTCCTGCCTCTAGAGTCCGCAAGGACGTTATGTTCTCCATTCGGCATAAAGCGTAAGGCCTCTATGTCAACCAGTCGGCCCGAAAATGGCTCCTTCCCTCCCATTTTGATCTTCAAATGCATCCATTTCACATTCATTCATACTTCTACGATCTCTTGAGCATTGGACTTCATTCTCTTAACAATTCACAGCATTTTCCTTGAGCAATTCCATCCATCTTGCTTCACTTTTGCCACCATTGGAGCTGTGACTTGGTGTCCCAAGGGACTGCTTCTTCGTTGTTGCGGCAACATAGACCTTACCAAGTTTGCATCCTCCTATACGTGCTTGAGGGCACCTTGATTGACAAGGTGATATTGCTTCTTGATTTACGTAGCATAACGTTGTTGTAATTGTTCGGTATTCCTTTCCATTATTTCCTTTATCGCATTTTCTATCTCGTGGTTTTTTTGGTTGTCCATGGAGGTGGAAACATCAAAGTGGGGGTTTGACTGAGGCAAACCCCTATTCAGCCTAAACATTTTTCCCCTCTTGGTTGTGTGCAGGTGTACGTGTGCATGGAGCTTGCTGACGAACTGGATTCTCAGTGAGTTGGGCTACGTCACCTTAGTTTTCATCATCTCCTTCATCATATTCATAGTTATTTCTCATATTTATCATTTTGTTTAGTATATTAAATCTCATTAGCTAGACCATTAGTAGGCTTTCTAGTACCCCGTACTGTACTTTTCACTTTTTGGCCATGCGGATGCCAACGCACCCCATTGTCGTCCCAGATCTGCCCTGTCGTCCTCGGGCAGAGAGTTGTCTAAGGAACGGTTTGGATTCCAGAAACCGGCTCATTTAGCCCCATTAAAGCATTTGGATCAGCAGAGTGACAGAAGCACTTGAGAGTGCTCTTCATTCTCTATCCTTGACCTAAAACACTCGCTTAGCTTTAGGTAAGATAGGGCAACCTTCCTGTAAGAGACCAGGTGTCTCTCAACCCGATCACTGGCTAATAATACTGAGTTTTTTCGTTTGTTTTTTGTATTTTGATTTTTTTGAAGGTTTTTGCAATATATTGAAAGAATGCGATTCTTGGAAATAAATACAATTAAATTCATAGAAAATTCATAAATGATGTAAGATGCAACAAACAGCTCTCCAAAGTATGACGAATATTCTTTATTGATCTTCTGGATACAGACAATGGCAAAATACGAACATGCAATGAAAAAGGCAATAACTTTTATTCAGAAAACCTGGTTATTGCAGCCACCATTATGAGAAGTACAGGTACAGCTAGCTTCAAAAACAAATGTCTCCAGCCACGAATATGATGCAGAAGACTCCAGAGATCTAGGCGCCCATAATGAAGAATCCAGAAGGCAAAAAGGCAAGGCATCTCAACTTGCATAAAAAGTACGGCCTTTCAGCTGTGGTACGGCCTTCCAACCAGCAACATTAATGAAAGTACAGCCCCTTGAAGAATGTGCCAGATCACTGAATAAAGCATAGATAAGTCGCCTTATTGCTTAGATGAATGATCTCTATTAAACCCTTTCTGAAACTACCTCAGTAAGCACAAATGCAACCTCTGAATGAAGTTACCATGTTGACAATCTTCAACTGGTATTGCACAATCTCAGTATGCCTAATTCTGAAGAGGGAACGTTCTTCAAAACCTGTTGATCTACAGAAACCCTTGTTTCTCAAACCCCAATGCTCTCAGAGAGAAATAATGACAAATTAGAATAATCAACATATGAGTTCGATTTGCCTTTGGTAGAATATATAAGCTTCTCAAGAATTCGACCCTTTCTCAAAAAATCAATTAAAATGCATTTAATATTATAAATTCGCCTCTTCTTTGACTTAGGCAATATAATTAAATAATGGCGTCCCTTTTGGTGAGTAATAAAATACTCATTATAATAATAATTCTCCTTTATTATAAAGTATTAAATACTTTATAATATGCCATTAATAATTAACACTTTAATATTTCATTAAAGTGACTTTATAATATAAGTCATAATAATAATCTTTTAATTATTATTAAATGCTCCCTTATTCTTCATCTGCTCAACAAACTGTCAAACTGGGTCGAAACTGAGCTGACCAACTGAACCAGGTGCCCTGCCAAAAATAGCAGCTCCTGCCTGCCTGACTTACTATAAATAGTAAATATCTGTAAAACACTCTGAAAGTGTCTGCTAAGGCCCAAACCTGAATCAACTGATGGAGTGATGTTCCCAAACGCTGGATAACTGCCTAAAGTGATCCTTTAAACACTTTTGCCAGCCTACGAGGATCAGAATGATAGGCTAACCTCAGACATAACTGTACTGCCTAGGAAGGGGACATTACACTTCCGCTCTCAGCTCTTCGTGACTTGGAGCCTTGGTGTGGTTGGTCCCCCTACCTTACATTTTGGTGAACCTGATGTGAACCATTTTGGTTCTGTTTAGCGGTGCTAAAAGTTCCTTTCCCCATATCCTAGGAGCGTTGTGGGTGTGAGTGTTGCGAGGCACCTAGCGTTGCAACCCTACCTATGACCCCTAGTGGCGTAGTTGGAAGGTTCCGTAGGAGTTGCAGAACGAAACCTTAATTGGGTCACTGTCTAATTGCGAAACCTTTGGGGGCTCTGTGAAAGTTTTGTCTAGTATATGTGATGGCCTCCTTTTTACATTTGCCCATCCCATCCACACAACCTGTGAATAGTTCTCCTAGCATAACTTTCACCTCGCAGGACCTACCGATGAATTATAATAGAGAGCCATCTCCTCTATACATCCCCACGCGAATCAACGGAAACACTGTAACAAGTGTTCTTGTTGACCCAACGTGTCGAGTGAATGTCATTACTAAGGAGATTATGTTGATTAATTTCCTACACAAAAAAAGGGTATGACACATCTAAGAGTACCATCCATACACACAATAGACTTTTCGTACCTCCCCTTGGTTGCATCACCTTGTCCGTTTTAGTTGGACCTAAATCAATGAATTTACTCTTTGACATAATCCCGGGGTCTAAACTCTTCAAGGTGAAAATGGGTATCCCCTAGTTAGTCGCTATGAATACAATTCCCTTGGTAGTGCACAAGTGTCTAAAATTCATCCATGAGGGTACAGTGCATCTAATCCATGACACTGGCTATAAACCGCCAATTGTGTGTGGTAGCTATTCACTAGGTCACTTTTGGCCTACACCCGTTGGTCTGCTTCCTCCTAGGACGGACCTCTTGTACCACAAGAGTGGACGCTCAACACCTAAAGTGAGATACCCTCTGTCTCCCTATGCCATCTCGCATAGGGCTTGCCTGAAGGCTAACAACAATGTTGCCTTGGCTCGGAAAAGAGAAAAGAAGAAGCATGCTCAACACTCTTCTTCTTCTACTGTTGTTGCTCTGCCTATCGCTTCCTCTCGCCCTGTTGTGGTGTCATCGGATTCTAATCCTAGGAGTTTGTTGGAGAATCCTATGCTGCCCGCTTGGCGAAAGCCCAAGCGTCTGGCGTTCGAACTTCCTGTTATACCCACGGTGCATAGGCCCGTTTGGTATGGTAAGGGGAAGGCTCCCCATGGGGAGTCCTCTATGTCTCGGCCTCCACGGCCTCCTACCACTCCTGCCCCCAAGGCAATAAATGGGAAGAGGCCCTCCACTGAGGCGTTAGAGTCGACTCCTCCCGCTGTTGCTCCAACCTCCTCTCAATCTCTCCCTCCTGCTTCTAGGAGTCTCTCCCTCCACCGAAAACAGCCATAATGGACACTCCGATAGCCGAACAAGAGCCTTCTGTTCCATCCTAGCTTCTAGCCTCTAGCTCCCGAAGTCACAGAAACCACCTTGCACGTGAGCGCAAGCGTCAGCAAAAGGCTTTGGCCATTGAGCAAGCCACCCTGCAGAGGAAGGAAGGGGAGTCGACCGCCCCTATTTTAAGGCCTACTATTGTATCCTCCTCTCCCGTCCCCTCTGCTCCAGTTCAATCAGCCTCGGTGCTGCTTCCAGCTCCTACTGCGAGCATAAACAACCCTCACCTAAAAAAGGTGCAAATGTTTATTGCTCCTTCGATTGAGTCGCCTCTCTTGATGCCCCTCCCAAACATCCCGTTGTTTTTGAAGCCCGTGGACATGCCGAGCACCTCTGTGGTGTCCACCGCGGTCTTCTCCTCCTCTGCACCTTCCGCCTCGTTTGTGGGGATCCTGCATCCTCCAACAAAGCGAAAGATGGAGGATAGCCCTACTAGTAAAGGGGGTCAAAAGAGAGTCCACCTTCTTCAGAGGGTGGTCCTACATTAGCATGTGTCGTCCTTGTAACAGAAGAAGTTTTGACGTTCTCGGAGTTCGTCACTACTCCCGAGTCACTCAGTGAGCCTAGCAGTGAATCTCGAGCGTTGCCTCCCTCATCTGATGAGGTAACACATGGCACTCCTGTGAAGCGCATGTTTAACTCTTTGGACGAGATCACAGCCCTTTCAGCGATCTTTGTGAAGTCACTGACCTTTACCCCACAAGAACTGAGTAGAGGAGACCCCAAAGAGTCTCCTTCCTTGGCTCTTGTTGCAGGGGGGTCGGAGGGTTGCCCCCTTGACATTACGCCCTTGCAAGCTCATCTGCCTTCCCTGTATAATGATCTAGATTGGGAGGTCGATGATCTCTTGGTTGATGAGTGTTAGGGGGGTGCCTCTTCTTTATCTATAGTGTAGATAGTGTGTGTGTGTTTGTGTTCCCCCGTGCATGCATTATGTGTTCATGGATGACCCTTGTCACCCTTGTAGATGCTTGGATACAAGAGTGTTTTTGTGTCATACAACTTGCTCTATTTGTCACATCATTCTTCCTCTATTATGTGTATTGATTTTCGACAATTGGGGACGACGCAAAGTGTTGGGGGCATTTAGGCTTCCCTTCCATGTTGACCCAATTTTTTATTTTTATTTTGTTTTCTTGTGCATTCTTCGCATGGTTTGATATAGTAGGGGGCTAATGACAATTCATCTATATACTATTATTATACTTATATATATTTATGAGCAGCTCTGACCCCGAACTATCAAATCACCCCTATCCCTTGTGTGTTATGTTATTGTTTTGCTTTCTTCATATCTTTCTCTTCTTTGCTTGTTTTGTGATGTTGTGGTGCTCATCTGTTGTCCCTCACGTGCGTGACAACATTACCACGGTGACATCTGGCTATGTTCCGCGGGCCACAACATCACTTTTTCATTCTTGCTTTTCTCTCCTTAGGATGCCACGTGCTTTGTGCTCGACACGCATCATCCTAAGGGGGGGCTATCATGTCACTTCAATTTTCGGAAAACGCATTCGGTGGCCAACGAATCTTTTCTCGAAAATCTTTTCAAAACATTTTTCAAAAATCACATTCTCAACTTGGACCCCTAGTGGAATGTGTTTCCTTCGTCATGGGTTCGCAAAGAAAGAACTTGAAGAACTTTCCTCTGAGGAGGGAGCAACTTTTCCTGCGGGAAAAGCCTCAACCTTCCCCTTGTGAGGGGGCATTTTCTTCCTTTCGAATACCTTGATGAAGTGAACATCTTTCGAAAGGATTCCTTGATGTTGAATCGATTTGCGAAAAATCATCCTTGCACTTTCAAACAACACATGTCCCTTGAGTGGACCCCTTTTCTTTTGCAGGGTTCCCGAGGGACCCCTTTGAAAGCTCTTCCATCAATTTTTGAGTGTCTGCCTGCTTGTTTGCCTACGTGGCTACTCTTTGTTTCCTAACATGTTTTATCTACGGATTAACATGTTGCTTTGCAGGTGTGCCTATGAAGCTACTTTCTAGTCCGACTCTGCGGAGTCTGCTTACATCGGGCTTCCTTCAGGAGAGAGCACCTGGGGGGGCGCCTTCTTTGCAGGTCCGGGGGCCTATGAAGCGCTTGCATCCTACGGGATTTGTCCATCGTTGGTCTATGGGCCTTTGGTGTACTTTGGGCATGATGTGTAACGCCTTTGTGTCGACCAACCAGCCCGAAAACGCTCCTTCCCTCCCATTTTGATCTTCAAATGCATCCATTTCACATTCATTCATACTTCTACGATCTCTTGAGCATTGGCCTTCATTCTCTTAAAAATTCACAACATTTTCCTTGAGCAATTCCATCCATCTTGTTGCACTTTTGCCACCATTGGAGTTGTGACTTGGTGTCCCGAGGGACTGCTTCTTCATTGTTGCGGCAGCATAGACCTTACCAAGTTTGCATCCTCCTCTACGTGCTTGAAGGCACCTTGATTGAGAAGGTGATATTGCTTCTTGATTTACGTAGCATAACATTGTTGTGCTTGTTCAGTTTTCCTTTCCATTATTTCCTTTATCGCATTTTCTACCAGACGCCATTAAAACACCTCAATGCACTAAAACATTGGATGTGCCATTTTAGGAGGTCAACGCACCACTTCAGATAGTCAAAATGCTATAACATCGGATGCACCATTTTATCTAACCTATGCGCTACAAAATCTGCCCTATGCGCTAAACTAACCTATGTGCTACTTTATCCTAATGATGCACAACACTATTTGACCTATGCGCTAAAAATCAGATGCGCTATTTCATCCTATTGACACGCTAAAATGGATTATCTATGCGCTAAAACAGAAGTTAAATGCACTACTGCAGGCTTTAGATGCACTAAAAGAATTCAAACACTTAAAATCTGAATTACAAGCACGAAAAATGAAAAAACATGAAAAACGAGGAGGTTCATAGGTATGTATCGGAGGTTCGTAGGCGACTGGGCGGTTGTGTCGACAAACGTGCTCAAAACAGTGAGTGTGGTAGGGGATTGACATCTTTCTCCACAAAGCTCCAAATCACTCTCTATCAAATTTCAAAATTCAAATTGCACAAACGAATTCTTAATCACCCTTTTTAGCTTTTTAATAGAGTGATTAAAGGTGATTTTTATGGGATTTATTTAATTTCTTTTCAAAAGGGGCTTAATTCAAAATTCATCACAAGGGCATCTTTCAAACTGTTTGTCGGGAGATAAATTATTTCATCATCATATCTTTATCAAATCATCATAAATCATCAGAAAATCATTGAAATTTTTGAAAAATTCCAAAAAAATAAAAAATTCATGAATTTATCTCTCGAGGGGGCATATATCCATCATCACAGCAAAATCAACATCTGTGGCATACTAATTTTTTTTTTTTTTGTCAATACTGGCAGGAGCAGCAAAATTTTCTTTAAAGCAATGCATAAACACATCACTTCAAAGATGGGAAAAATGTATACACCTAAAAATGGTCTAGATAATCTAATTAATTAAATACAATTTATTTGATTAATTGATGCCTTTAATTCGTCTACTATTAAATAAATAGAAATATTTATTTATATATTAGTTCACATTTAATTATCTTCCATCTTAATTGCATCATTTCATCTAAATTAAATAAATAGGTTCACATACTTTGATTTATTTAATTATCATACTTCTTCCATATTTATTTAATAAACATAGACTTCTATAGTTTGTTTTATTAAATTAAATATCTTATTTTCCTAAATTGAATGAATCTAAATATTCAATTAAAATATATTCTACAGCTAATCATATTCACCTACCAAATTAGATATGAAATGTCTAATTTAATTCATCTCAACCTTCACGGGCAAATTGGAGACAAATTTGCAGGAAATCCTCTTCATCTTTCTCCAATGATTCTTCCTATCTTCTGGTTGAGTGTTTTTCTGGGGAGGAACAATCCCCATAATTAGCTTAGGCTTCTTCATCCTTCACCATTTAATTCTCAAGATCAAATCCAGACCTTTGCTATGCTGCCCCCTCACAAATGTGATGCCGTGAATCTATAAATACAACCTCTTTATAGAGGAAATGGATCCCAATTTTGTGCAAACTTACTCTTCAGAATCACCAATTGAGCAATCAAGCATCTTAGCAATAGCATTATCATTTAGCAATAACAATCATAGCATTTTATAATCAATATCATGGTTGCATCATAGTTCATTTTAGCTTCTTTTATCAAGTTTCATGTCAATTTAGATTACAGTAGCTTCATCATATCATTTAGACATCATCATATAGGATTAGATTATTGCAATTAGCAACATCTTATTCTCTAGATTGGCAATTTAACAGCCACAATGCTTACAAAATCTAAGAGCCCTGTGACAATAAATCTTTGGAGATAGAGAGCAATATGACGCTTTCAAGAGTTTTCTTGTGTTAATTAGATTAATTATTATTGATTCTCTTGATATAAAGTCTTATTAAGAAGTGTTGTTTATTATTTTACTCATTACTTATTCCACACTTACACCTTCCATGTACTTTATTAGAGTTAGAGTTACGGTGATGTCATTACTTGTTTCCCTAGACCATGAAGTAGTCTGACACCTGATCCCCCAAAAATTTAAAAATAGTGCATTTCGTACTATTTACTACCACTAACTTCCTTTCACAAGCTAAAGTTCCATTAATGACTCGATAAAACATTGCAACTATCTAATTTTTTTCAACCCAAAATAATTGCTCATCATAAATATGTATATTCACATGTACTTCTAGAAATAGAAAAGAAGGCAAACCATGAAGCCATTGAAAGGAAGCCGAGTGAGCAGAAACAACTTCCTGCACTAATATAATTAGGGGAGAGTTACAAAAATTTATTTTAACACCTTTTACATTACAATAAGAGAAGCAAATACATAGAATAATGGAAATAGAACAACAAGAAAGCATAAAATAGTGACACCAAATATACCATGGGGAAAACCCTTTTGGGTAAAAATCCCCACCCTCCAAAAGCAAAGTACTTCTCTATTATATCAAATAGGAGTTACTACATATCACCAAGTACAAAGATTCTTCAACAAGTGCTTCAACACGAACACTTGTTTTGGAGAAATATTGGTAGCACTTCGTTACTTGCAAACAAACTATGCATTCTACAACTCAAGGAACTCAATAAATAGAGTGATACAAGATTCAAGAAGCATCTAGAAGGTGAGGGGTATCCAAATACAAAAGGAACAATATTCAACACCTTAGACATGCATTTGGACACATGTACAACATTCCCTTACAACCTTGACAAGTGTCAAACATGCAAATAGTCTTCTTCCAAGCTCGGGCACCTAGAATATGCAAAAAATAGGCTATGACAAATGCCTTACACATATTACAACTGTCATAGAATCTATCATAGCTGACAACACTTACAACTATAAGAGAATTTGTCATAACTGCCTAAAAATAGTTGATTCTTTTACATCTTGTCATAGCCCAACTTGGGTGCCATCTTTCACCCATGCATTAAAAGATGCCTTATGACATGTCATAGAATCTATCATATGTCATAGATTCCAAAGCGAGATGCCTATGTCCACTTGGGATGATGGTGTGTCATCCATTCACCTCCAATAGGGATGCCACCCAGTCGGTGGGTCCCAATTAGTGACATGACACCATAGGCATTTAAATAATATAAATAAATACATTAAATTACATCAAATAAATCAATGTTAGGACTCTAAGGTTGAGATACCTTAATCCCAACATTCTCCCACTTGTCGAAGACCTTCCAAGAGTCATACAAAATCATCTGCTTAGGACCACAAGGCCCATGGAATCAGAACACCATCTAAACTTTTCTATGCTCATTGGTTTTTTCAGTGCATCTGCAAAATTCACCGAAGTATCAACCTTCTCCAGGTTCACCTTTCCATCTTCTACCATATCACAAAAAAAATGATATTGTACATCAACGTGCTTTGTTCTAGCATGGAAGGTAGGATTCTTTGCTAGAAAAATTGCACTTTGACTATCACAACAAACATTAATCTATCCTACATCTAAACTAATATCAAAACACAATCTCTTATGCCAAATGGCTTCCTTACATGCATGAGTAGCTTCCATATACTATGCTTCTGTTGTGGAAAAAGTGACTATAGATTGTCACTTACTCATCCAACTGATAGCACCACCAAACATCATAAACACATAACCATTGGTGGATCTTCTGCTATCAATGTCACCTACCCAATCTGAATCCACATATCCTCGAATGCTCATAGAATGCTGAGGTTCAATAGGATTACCATGAAAACATAAGGCATACTTGGATGTGCCCCGTAAATATTTAAACACTCTCTTAACTACATCCCAATATTCTTGTCCAAGATTAGCCATAAAATGGTTAAGGACTCCCACTGCTTGGGAAATGTCTGGTCTTGTACACACTATCACATACATCAGACTGCCAATTGCACTTGCAAATGGTACTTTGGTCATGTCTTGCATCTTAGTAGGAGACTTTGGACAATCATTCAAAAAAAGCTTCGTCCCTTGCATCACATGAACAACTAACTGTCTGCAATCTACCATGTTGAATCTCTCGAACACAGACTTCACATACTTGCTCTGGCATAACCAAATCTTTCTGTTAGCTCTATCTCTCATGATTTCCATTCCCAGAATGTACGTAGTTGCACCTAGGTATTTCATCTCAAACTGTGTTGACAAATGAAACTTTAAATCTAAAATCATACTTTTACCATTCCCAATAAACAACATATCATCTATGTATAGGACAAAAATGAGCATGCAACCATTATCAGTTTTAAAGTATACACAATGGTCAGATTTAGATCTCTAAAATCCCAATGACAACACATAGGTATCAAACTTTTGATACCACATTCTACAAGATTGTTTCAAACCGTATAGAGATTTCTTCATTTTGCAAACCAAATTTTCTTTACCTTTTTTAATGAAATGCTCTAGCTATGACATGTATATCTCTTCCTCAAAATCACAATGAAGGAAAACTATTTTCACATCCATCTATTCTACTTCTAAGTCATATGCAACTGCAAGTGACAACAAAATCCGGATAGATGTCAGCTTCACTACAGGAGAGAAAATCTCCCCATAATCAATTCCCTCCACCTAGGAAAACCGCTTAGCGAACAACCATGCCTTATACTTCTCAACACTGCCATCAAGACCACACTTTTTCATGAAAACCCATTTACAACCAACATGTTTACATCCAACAGGAAAAGGTAGCAAATTCCAAGTCTTCTTTTTCTTTAATGAAGCCATCTCCTCATTCATGGCTTGCATCCATGAATCTAAATCATTCATACCCATAGCCTCTCTAATAGTCCTAGGCTCATCAATATTAGTAATCAAGGAAAATATGCAATTGGAATCCAATAATGAATATCCAAAGCTTTCCAGTTGTTTCCTAACTCATGTAGACCAATTCAAAGGCTGAGGTTGAGGTTATCCTTCTTCTTCAGAACTTTTAGAGCTACTTGAGCTCTCCTCATCATTAGGTCCAATAGGGGTACTTGGTTCTTCTTTCTTTGGAGTAGGTGTAATATGCACTACCTCCTTTTTTTGTTTCTCTTCTTTCTCTGCTTGCAGCTCAACAATGGAAGGTTTCATCTCTTTGAAAATCACACTTCTGTTGTAGATAACCTTCTGAGCTTTTGGATCCCAAAGCTTGTACCCTTTCACACCGACACCATAGCTGATAAAGATACACTTAGCAACCTTGTTCTCCAACTTATACCTCTTCTCAATCGGAACATGAGCATAAGCTTCACAACCAAATACTCTAAGATTTCTTATCAAAGGATTTTTACCATACCACGCCTCCATGGGTGTCTTTCCAACAAGCGCTAATGCAAGAGATCTATTGATCAAATAACATGTAGTGCCTACCACTTCAACCCAAAACTTCCATTCAAGGCTAGCACCACTCAACATACTCCTAGCCCTCTCCATCAACGTTCTTTTCATCTTCTCTTCAACTCCATTTTGTCGTGGAGTGTAGGGAGTATTCTTATGTCTCTAAATCCCATGTTCTTTACAAAACTTGTCAAATTCTATGGAACAAAACTTACCACCATTATCAGTTCTCAAACACTTAATATTTCTGCTAGTCTAATTTTCTACCAAGGCCTTAAACCGACTAAAGACTCCAACTTTACTTCTGAGGAAATAAACAAATTTCCTTCTACTGTAATCATCTATGAGAGAAACAAAATATATAGATTTTGATAATGAAGGAACATTTACAGGACCAAAGACATCTAAATGTACATAGTCCAAAACCCCAGAAGACTTATGAGAACTAGAGTAAAAAGAAACACAGTGTTGTTTTCCATATACACAATGTTTGAAAAAGTTGAAATCGAGATTACAATCATCAAGGCCTTCAACAAGGCTCTTATTTATCAGGGTTCTAAGACCCTTCTCACCAATGTGACCAAGTTGTTGAAGCCATAAAATTGTCTTCTCTACATGAACCTTCATTTCCATGCAATGAGCACCCTTAGGTACCCAAAATACACAACCATCAGATATAGCTGCAACATGCTTCTTCTCTGCACAATTTGATGGTGAGGATGAAGAATCCAAAGATCTCTTCTTTGATACATTAGAAGAACTATTGCACTATACAGTGCCTGTATCAAGCTGAAACAGAGTGCCAATACGAACTCCCTTATCCAACACCATAGCTCCTCTTGTCATCTTGCATCCTCCACCAAAGAAAAAAACTTGCACTCCCAAATCATTCAGTTTACTTACAAAAAGTAGGTTTTCTTGCCAAACCTGGGATATGCAAGACACCATCAATTGCTTTCACTCTTCCATCAGGAAATATGATTTTGAATCTTCCATGGCCAACAATCTTCAGATGGGAGTCATCACCTAGGTACACCTCTCTGCCATAAAAATCCTCATACTTCAAGAACCAATCTCTGTGAGAAGTCATGTGAAAGGATGCACCCAAATCTATCAACCACACATCATCAGATGCATGGGCTGCCAAGGAAACAATAAAATCTTCTCCATCATCTTGGGATGATTTATCCGATTCAGAATCAGAGAAAGACTTGTTTTTCTTCTTCTTCTCCTTCTTGCAATCTTTCCAAATGTGACCAACTTCACCACAATTCCAACATTTTTCCTTGGACTTCTTACCAAGAGAATTTGATCTCCCCAGAGACTTTGACTTAGATTTCTTATCTTTCTTTTTGCTTCTCTCTTTTGGTCTGCCACGGACTGCAAGGGCCTCCTTTTCCATCTTAGGAGGCTTCCTTCGCATCTCCTTAGATAGCAATGAGATAACAACCTCATCCATCTTGAAGGTGGAAGTAGTGCTCCCAATAGCCATTACCAGGCGATCCCAAGAGTCTAGCAATGAACACAAAAGGAGCATGCAATGGTCTTGTTCATCTATTTTGTCTCCAACAAAACCTAGTTGTGCAACCAACATGTTAAAAGAGTTCAGGTGATCTACAACAGATCCTCCATCTTCCATTTTTTAGAGAATACATCTGCTTTCTTAGGAAAAGATTGTTTACTAGGGATTTAGCCTGATAGACATCACCAAGCTTCTTCCACAAAGAAGCAAAATTTTTCTCTTCATGGACATCTAGGAGAAGGAAATCAGCCAAATAGAGTCTAATAAGACCCTTGGCTTTCCTATCCATGAAATCCCAATCTTCTTGTTTCATGCCCGAAGGTTTGGTTCCAGAAATTGCAAGCCATAAGTCTCGGTCTACTAACATGTCTTCCACTTTGAGCTTCCACAACTCAAAATTACCATCGTTAAATTTTTCCATCTCAATCCTCCCAGATGTGCCTTCCATCTCTTTCCTGCAACAAGGTCACAAAATACACTCTTTTGCAAAACTCCCACTAAAATAGAGATTAGCTCAAAAAACCCTTCTACCCAACAAAGGAACCAACGTTGGCTAGAATTTCATACCAATTGAAAGGAAGTTGAGTGAGTTGAAACAACTTCCTACACTAATCTAATCAAGGGAGAGTTACAAAAAATTATTTTAACACCTTTTACTATTACAATAAGAGAAGCACATACATAGAATAATGGAAGTAGAACAACAAGAAAGCATAAAATAGTGACACCAAATATACCGTGGGGAAAACCCTTTCGGGTAAAAAAAACCCACCCTCCAAAAGCACAATACTTCTATTATATCAAATAGGAGTTACAACATATCACTGAGTACAAAGCTTCTTCAACAAGTGCTTCAACATGAACAGCTGTTCTGGAGTAATATTGGCAACACTTCGTTACCCGCAAAAAAATTATGCATTGTACAACTCAAGGCAGTCAATAAATAGAGTGACACAAGCTTCAAGAAGCATCTAGAAGGTGAGGGGCGTCCAAATCCAAAAGGAACGCTATTCAACACCTTAGACATGCATTTGGACACATGTACAACATTCCCTTACACCCCTGATAAGTGTCAAACATGCAAACAGTATTCTTCCAAGTTTGGGCACCTAGAATATGCTAAAAAATAGGCTATGACAGATTCCTTACACATCTTACAACTATCATAGAATCTTTCATAGTTGACAACACTTAAAACTGTAAGAGAATTTTTCGTAACTGCCTAAAAATAGCGGATTCTCTTACATCCTGTCATAACCCAACTTTGGGCGCTAAATTTCACCCATGCATTAAAAGATTCCTTATGACGTGTTGTAGAATCTGTCATATGTCATGGATTCCAAAGTGGGACGCCTATGTCCACTTGGATGATGATTTGTCATCCAGTCACCTCCAATAGGGATGCCATCCAACCAGTGGGTCCCAATTAGTGACATGACACCATAGGCATTTAAATAATACAAATAAATACATTAAATTACATCAAATAAATCAATTTTAGGAATCTAAGGTTGAGACACCTTAATCCCAACAACCATTAATTTGGTGGTTGAAATTTCAATTCTCAATGGTCATCTTGCCATCCCTTGACCACCATTACAATGGATTTTGTGGGTTATTCTGTAGACTACATGCCAAAATTTTGGTGGTTATTGGTGCAAGAGGATAAAATTTGAATTTATTTAACAAAATTTTCAATGACTTGAAGACATTTGTGATTTCCCTATGAGGTATTCACATGTTTTCCTCTAGGTAGGTTTTTTGGCGGTTCATCCTGTGATCTTTGATTGACACGTGTCACCCCTCTATGAGGGGACTATTTTTGTAGTCTTTTTTTTATATTTATAGATTATCATTTAGAAAAAAGAAAGGGGGAAACAAGAAAATAGATTAATTGTAGAGCTAACAATAGAAAAATATTATTAGGAAACCCTAGGGTTTCAAATCTTCTAGCTGTAGGTATAACATTTTAATACTATATTAATCTGGTCTTATATCAAATTTTTAATAAACACTTGTAAACTTTGATGAATGAATGAATAAAGACACAATTGAACTTGATGCATGTCTCCTCATGTAAGGTGTGTATTTCTAGATGTGTTGCTACTTAGTTGGCCAACTAGACGACTCTAAACTCCTTGCAAATATTTTTTAAGGTTTCTTTATAGAACAATAAAGGAAATGTATGGGTATACTCATGGATTACTAAGTAGACTCATTTAATATTTTGTAAACATATGTTGACTTTTTTAATGTATGTGTAGAACCTAGTTTTCCTGTGCGTTTTACAAAATAGTCTTCTATGTTATCTACATTAAGGTGTCATCATTGGTTTTAGGAATTGCATGTTTTATGAATTTAGTAATGTTGCAAAACTAGATATAGGCATTGGTTTGCATTGGTTCCACCCCTCCAATCATCCCGAAAGAGACCCAAAATAAATCAATTTATTCATCTTTCTAGTTTATTCAATATAGTGTGTTCTCATTTCCATGTTTATAATTATAAGCATTTGAAATAGCTAGTGGGTTTATTCATCTACTTATCAAGTGCTTGACCATGAAATCCTCAAATTAGTATATAGGCATGAAGAGACAACTAAAATAGGGGTGCACTATGTAACCGTATGGTTTGTGTCAGGGTAAGTGTTTCATTTGTGTGGTGATATATATTGTGGTACCTTTAGGAAGGCCCCCTTGGTTTAGTAAAGAAAAAAGTGAAGGAGGTTTTACCTACCTCAATAATTGGTCTATCATTGTCTAACCTAAACATAAGTTTGTGGTTTTATTCTCTAGTTTGACACATGTGCTTGGGAGAAGATCAACCTTTAGGGATTTGAGACCTACAACTTAGGTCACCAAAAAATTAGTGCCATTGTTAGGGATATGTTAAATTGAAAGTTTTTTGAAGACTTTAGTTTATTAGTATCTAGTGCAGTCGAGAGGATACTAATCCTTGTGAGTACTTTTAAAGGTATCTATTTTTTTATTAAGGTTAATGAAGGTTTGTCTCTTTTGATTGAAGTGAGTACAACTTTTCTCAATCATCAAATCTAGAACCTAGTTGCATTTTGAATAGTACTTATGGAAAGTGGAAGAAAAAAAAAGGTCAACATGGAGAAGAAGAGGTTTCTACTAACACAAGGAGGCAATAGGCCTAGTGGGAATTGAAAAATCTAAGTAAGTCATCTATACAAGATCCTCCTAATTCTAAATTAGTTG
>VDFB02000730.1:0-20613 GCA_007258455.2 Sequoia sempervirens | reverse complement strand
TCTATTTCCAGTTCTGTAATTTTATTCATGGTATTAAATCTATTTGTATAGAAAATGGGAAGTGAAGGATGATAATCTGAAATATGATGCACCTCAATGCATTTAATAACTACAATAAATGTAATAACAAAAAAATTATGATAGTTTAAACCATATAAGATAGTTTGTATGAATTATTTATTTGAACGAACATCCAATACTGATTGGAAAATTGATATTTTTTTCTAATATGACATGTGGCAATTTCCATTAGATTGTATTCCTTTTTTGATGAAATTTAACTTGTTTTCTAGTTAAGTTTACTGGACAAAAGAGATGTTTTGCAGCATGAGAAAGGTTTCAGGCTGAAACCTCTCACTATATGTAGCCTATTGGCTAATTAATAAAAATTCAATAGTAAATATATTAAAAAATAAAAATTATAGGGTGATCCCACAATACTGGTTTACAATTTTTGGCCGAACTGGACACTGAATTTATTTTTTCTAACTAAATCTTCAATTTTGGGCACGTATAGCGGCTAAATCATGAGGAATTTGAAGATGATGCAAACTAGTGATTTGTGATATTTTGTCTGTAGATTTTAAATATATTTTTTTCAAAATTTTTGGAATCAGATTTCACTTCCTTTTTCATCTCCTTCAAAAACTAGTTTGTTTTAGTAAACACCATTTTTAAGGAGTGACACTCACCGTATAACACATAAAAAATTTTCAATGAAGGATAAAAGTCTATTTTTTTTGAATTTAGATTTGTAACTATGATATCTAGTGCCTCCAGTGGTTTCATAATGTTTTATTGAATACTTTTTCCTTAATCAATTTTTGAGGTCAAACCAT
Source organism: Sequoia sempervirens (assembly GCA_007258455.2). Taxonomy (NCBI): domain Eukaryota; kingdom Viridiplantae; phylum Streptophyta; class Pinopsida; order Cupressales; family Cupressaceae; genus Sequoia; species Sequoia sempervirens. Next base: position 19,774 of record VDFB02000730.1, on the reverse strand, counting down.
TTACAATTCAAACATAGATGGACCATATAATGCGTAACTTTTTGTATGTATGAAAATTATTATTTTGTATTGGATCAAGGACTTCAATATCTATTGCACTCATATTTTTCAATTTTTTTTTTTGATAATCTTCTATTTTTCCACATGTGCAGAACACAGAGCTTGATTTTTGGTGAAAAGCCTACATTCACAAGAAATAAAAATAAAATAAAATAAAATAAATTTATTTAAAATTATAGTTTTGGGAAGCTTATAATAAGGAATACATACTTACAAAAATAAATTTTAAATGAATTCATTGATCCCAAAGGTAAATCAAAAGTAGTTTTTTAATCAACATTTTGATAGGTGTAAAGGAGACTCTGTTATAGGTATGGTTTAAAACTAGCAGGGTTCTATCCAAGGGGGTTTGATCTAAGGTAGTTTGATCAAACCCTCTTGAATCAAAATGCTTTAAATGAAACTTTTTAAGGCTTAAATCATTATATTTTCTAAAAATATGTGATTTCAGCAAAAATCATAATCTCCCAGAAATTGTAAACTAGCTTTGTGGGATCACACTATATTATAATATTTGTGGACAATGATTTTGGTTACCCAAGGGTTCCTCTATCTCTTCTAGGTTTTTCAAATAGGAGAGGAATTGGGTCCAAAATGCTAATGTCTACACTCAATATTAATGTGAAAGGAATGAAATGTATCTAAATATGATGTACTAATGCAGTAAACTGAAAAAGAAATGATTTATTGACATTGCTAAACCTAAGAAATGCAAAGTGCTTGAAAACACATTGTGATATGCAAAAACACCTAAGAATGCAAGTAAATGATGAAGAATGCAAGTAAATGATGAAATAACTAAAAAAATTGGAGAGGTGCTCCTGGAATCTGAAATCTAATGTAGAAAAGCTCTGGAATCCTGTAGAGTTGACTAAAAATGTTGATTGGGACACTTACGCTAAGCTGGGTGACTTAGTTCGGTTTTGAGGAAATCTGTCGGAACAAGAATTTACCAAATGGGTATCCAAAAATGCAGAAACCACTTTTTAGGCCTAGCAGTGGGACTATTTCACCATAGATGGCAAATTAGTCCACCTGTAGATTATTGGAATTTCAGGACAGGATTTTGTAGCTTCTGGTTTGCACTTTCTTTTCTGACAAGTGTCTAATCTTGATTTTGTAAAAAATGGGTTGAAATGGGTCTCCAACCTCCAATTAGTGTTATGTTGACTTTGATGGTTTGTTGACCACTTTTTGACACCAAACTCTTTGACAAATCTGCATACAAAGTCTGCAAACACACATGCAAAGAAGGGGAATAGGGTTAAGGGTTAGAATATAAGGGTTTTCCTTGGTCAAACCCCACTTTGGTAATCAAACCATAGATAATGAAATGAATAAGAAGAGAATGATAAATAGATAACATGCAATGTCATAAACTTACCAAACCCTTGATGTAGAAATATGAAGATATGCAATGAAGTGCTCCAATGGATGACTTGATTATGGTTAGAGTGCTTGAATACTTGAAAGATTGAATGTAATGAGTTCAGGGTATCGCAAGATCATGATGGGCAAAAGTGGCAATATGATGGGTATGTGGTTGATGACTTTTTACCCAAAATTATTAAGCGAAAAGGGTTTTTAAAGGAGATTCTCAACTTTCCACCAATATAAATTATGCTTTACTTTGAATTAAATAAGTAATTATTATTCATTTTTCTATTTGAATTCGACTAAAGTCCTAATTGATAAGAATTGAAAACATCTATAAGTTTCAAATAGTATGCATTTTTTGAATCAAAACATGCGTCACATTCTATACTTCTCATACTATAGGATTAAAAAGAGAAAAATGAATTTCATGAAGTTTGACCCGAGTTAAAAGGTGGTTAGACATACCACGTTTTATATTTTTTAAAAGCTGTAAGAAAAAATTCATAATTAATTATTTACTTGGAAAAAAATTACCAAAAAATATGCATCACATCGGGACATGAGTCCTCTACTTATATCTAAAATATTATAAAAAAATATTATCATTTTATTTTGGTTAGGGTGGTCAGCCAGACACCTACTTATTTTTTCCTTGAAATTTAAGTACTCTTGCATTGAAATTTCAAATTTTCACCAAATAGATTTTATTTATTTTTAAATAAACCTAGTATTTTAGAAACTACATTCAATTTCCTATAGATTCTATTCTTAGCATTATTTTGAAATAATATAGATAACTTATTCAAATTTTTTCACGTCCAAGTTGCCTAACTCTGATTTTTAAGATTTTTGCCACTTAAGGGCACATTTTTCCACGATGATCCACACTTTTATACCGTTATGAGATTGCAAGAGATTAGGAGATGAAAAATGAGGAGAAAAACCCTTATTTGTACACTTGATTTTCCATTAATTCCTGAAAATAACACATCACAAGCCAACCTCAAGGGTAAGAGAATAAAATTCTGCCAAGAAATTAAAATTATTTTGATTTTTTGTGTCCAGTGGGACTAAGTCACCCTAGTTGGTGACTTGGTCCCACCAAGGAAATTTCACTAGGTTTTAGAGATTAAAGTGCATTAAATGATTTATAATGGGAATATCCTCAAAAATACACTTAAGAATGGCCAAAAAGTGCATTAAGGGGACATTTAAACATGAGAAAGGGTTGAATTAGTGATGAAAAGTCTAGAAAAGTGTGAGAGTTTGTTACAACTCTTTACAACACTTTGAAATAAGACTTGGTAAGTGATAAAAAGGGGTTATTTAAATGAATTACAATGAAAGGGTCTTAGAAAAGTGTGAAAGTGAGTTACAACACTTCACAACACTTCACAAGATATCCTAGAAGTCTTAATGATTTACAAGAGTCCAAGACCTAATGTGAATGTGTTTGGCACATTACAACATTAAATCTAGGAAAAATCAAGCCAAAGTCCAAAAGAGAGACTCAAGTGATCATAAAAAGTCATCTATACATTTTTTGGTGACACATTAAGCACCCACTTTAGTGAGAGGATGAACTTGCTTCAAACTCATGCTAAAGTAGCCCAACATGCACATCGAGAGGGATCCAAATGCACTCATGCTGGTAAGATGAGACAACAATAATCAAGAGAGATGATCAAGCCCCCAGGATCAAGATCTCATGGAAAACCAAACATAAACACAAAGGAACACACATGAAGGTGATGAAAAAGGATGAAATAAAGCTTCGATCATTTTTCCAGCCTATTGTGGATCAGATCTAGGCTATTTGTTTGAAACAAGAAATTATGTGTACTCACTATGGGGCGAAATAACTCATGGTTGTCCGTCGGGTGAGAAGGCCCAAGTATACTCACTCTAGGGCCATGAAACTTCTGGTTGTTCACAAGGTGAGAAGGCCCAAAAGGTGAGAAACATATGCTCAATTGGTATGCACTCACACAAGTAGGTGGCTATGGGGAAAAGTCATGCCTTGGAATGGGCTTTCCCACTCAACCATATCAAAGTTATGCCTCCTGATAACTTTAATAAAGAAAAATACAAAGGACAATGTCATTTCATGCTTCATGAGACAAGAAAAGCTTCATATGATTAGAATTCATAAAAAAATGTGATGGCACCACAGGCATGCAAGTTGTGTTTTGCAAGGTGACCATGTAAATGCAAAAATGTAACATGCAAAGAATGTTCAAAGGAGTCTTATTTGTTCATGTGAGGTCTTAACTTAGAGAACATTGTGTCAATGTCTCCAAAGAGAGGATAATCAAGAATAAAATATTCTAACAGGGGATGCGATTATTAATGCATTGAGCCCCATAAGAGGAATGTAATATGCTAAGATAAGATCATGATTATTAAGGTTATCACACCTAATGTCATCAAGTAATAAACATTGTATGAAGAAACAAAGTACATTAAAACCAAGAAAAGAAAATGCAAATGAATTATGCCAATGTATGTCCCACTTTAAAGGGTGCTACATTGTGAAATTAATTTAAAGAGTATCAAAAGGAAAAATACAAAAAGAAACAAGACATGAGGAATAACTTGGAAAGCCCGTATGCTAAGTCATATGTTTTGAGAAGGGCTATGTCATGTATGAGAAGAAAAAGACAAAAAGAAAGGGTTTCCCCAAAAGGAACCACCTGCAGTAAAAGGAATCTATGGTTAGGGTCCGATTATGTTTGTTGTTGCAATATGGATGTTATGTTTATGAAGCTCGAAGCTGTCATCATCCCCAAATACAAAAGAGCTGGAAAAGAATATGACCTGAGAGAGAGCAAAACAAAAGAAAAATAAAATCTGTTTTGGGTCAATATGGAAAGAGACATTGTAGTCAATGCTTTACATTGTCCCAAGAGAGAAAACCTAAGCAAAATTGAAAGGAGAAGTAAAAAGGACTGTTTGGTCAGCATGGAAGAGATGGGTCTCTGGCTGCATCATCAAAAAGGAAACCTGAAAAGAAAGAAAAAGGAAAAAGGACCTTTTAGGTCAATATGGAAGACATTGGTCATCTCGGCTGCATCATCAAAAGGAAAACCTAAAGCATCAGGACCTTTTGGGTCCAACATTGAAGAGACATAGGGCATCTTTGCGGCACGTATCATCAAAAGAAAAAGCGAAAAGAAAATATCTGGCCATAGAGAAGAATGATGGTACAAATAGAAGAATGTCAAAAAGAGAGGGAGAACATCAAACGTTACGTTAGGGGGGAACATGATATGCACATACAAAAGAAAAGAAAAATACTAGTAATGCAGAGGCAATTCAACCATCAAGCAAGTCATGCACCTCCCAATCTTAATTGGTATACGAAAAAGTTGAATAATATAGCCAAGGGACAAGGACAAATGCATTACTAGGACAAGGCTAGCAACGTCTTTCCCCCACTAAGTGTAAGGAAAGAAGGAGCCAAGATAGGTGATGAGAAAGAGCATGCAATAGTGAGAATGGAAAATTCTATAACTATTGCATAATGAGGTGTTTGGTAGTGTTTATGGGATGATAGGATAACAATCAGTATCATCGAAGTGGTACTTAGTATTTCCTTCAATGTCTGACACTCATTAATTCAGTGTCCAAGAACATGATGGTATTTACGATAAGGTACATTGGAATCTTTAGGATGGATTACCAACCTATTCATAGGTGGTAATAGGATGAGACCTTGGTTTAAAAGCATTTGGATTTTCCTTTCACATTCAGGTGGTGGATGGAGAGGAAACTTGAGTTTTTTCAACTTATAAGGTCGTTTGCGTTTACTGGATTCACCCTTTTCATGGATTGAGGGAGGAAAAGGACCCATGGGGATCCTAACATCTTTGTCATTATCATGTGAGGGTTGTTCATGAGGAAGAAGGATATTTAGATTGGGAGTGGAATCAAAGATCATTGTGCCATCATCCCAAAGTCTCCAATATTCAAAAGGAGCCTTGTTGTCATGAGGAGGATCTTGATATCCTAACCCTGTTGTGTTTTCATTTGTTATCATAAAAAGGTTGAGTAGTTGTTTGTTGAGAAGAACTAGACTTAGGAGAATTGTTTATTTCAGGATGTAAGTCACCAAACATGTCAGGAGGTGATATCGTAGGAAGGTTTTGTTCTTGCATATATGGATAAAAGGATGCATTGGCTTCAAGGTTGCCAAGGAATTCATTTATGAACTTATTCATGTTGTCATCATCTTCTCCAATGATGTCAACAGTACGAGGAGGACATTCATGAGGAGTTGAAGGAGCATGAGGAAGCTCAAGGTCATTAGGATCAGTTCTAAGGGAAAAATTTGACATGTCCACTAAAGATTTTAATGACATCCAAAACTTATTAAAGAAAAAAGCCATGATGAAAGTAAACTAAATGTAATAAATAAAAATCTGTAAAGTATGACAAAAGATAATAACAAAAAATAGAAATGCAGAAAATGGATAGAAAATGCCAGAAATTACAGTGTAAAATGTGTAGAAGAACTAAGTCGCCTAGTGTGGCGAATTAGTCCTAGTGATGATTTTTTTGTGATTTTTCAAAAATTTTGAATGCAATTTAATGTCCTTCAGATGCACAGATGCAACTACAGTATGAAAATGTAGAAATTTTGTTGCTTTCTAATAAAATTGTAGACATCTGAATTTGACCACCCCCATATGGTCAAACTCACCCCCTTTATTCATCTATCCCACATCCCCCATCTACGTTAATTAAATAATTTATTTAATTAATATTTCCTCTTTTTCTAATGTTCCTAAGGTATTTAATTAAATAATTAAATACTTTATCTTGTGTCCCCTTCTTCTCTAAATTAAATAAATGCTTTAATTTATTTAATTTAGTCATATGGCCTTTTGAATTTAAATCAAATTTTAAATTCACTTTTTTTCTCTCTCTCCAAGTCCCATCCTCCATAATCCCCCTTTAATCTAGATTAATTTAATCAATCCATGATTAGGATGTGCACACCCTTAATCGGGATTAATCTCACATCCTCCATATTTCTCCACTTGCTCTAATCCTTCATTAATCAACTTAATCCCTTGTTTGCACAACCCTGATTACTTGATTAGGTCAACCTAATCATTATTCCATTTATGGCATACCCCCAAGTCAACTTTAATTGTTTTCTCCACTTGGAGAAGGAAACTTATTCCCCCATGTAAATTAAAAATTCACATTTATTCCCCCCATGTCCTTTTTGGAATTTTTAATTCATCTCCTCTTCCCCATGAGGATATTTGAGGAATTTTAAATTCCTCATGTGTCACATCTCCCACATGGGGACAAGGACCTCCTTTATGAGGAGATCTTGTCCTGGCAATCCCAAGGTACCTTAAAGTACCTCCATCTCACCTTCCCCTTGACACATCATTGGACACATGGAAAGAGGTGAGGACTTGTGAGTCCTCAACTCACCATAGCCCTTGATCTTATCCATGGTGGCTAAATCTCGACCCTCCATATCTTATAGGAATTTCCACTAAAATTAGAGGATTTCACCCTCATTTACAGAAATTAGGTACTCAATCTAGCACTCAAGCATCCACCATTGCTGCACCTTTGATCTCTATTTTACATCCACATTGTGCATCTACTCACATACCCACTTACACAATTGCATTCTACATCTCATCCTCATCATTTTCCATTAGGTTTCATGCTATTTTCCATCCGAAGGAGCACATAATTGAACGAATCAATAGGGCCAAATAACCAATCAACTTGGACAAGGTAACTCACTCTCCTTTTTTTTTGTTCAAGTTCAACTAGGCTAATTGTTGAGATGTTGTTTGTTTATTTCCTTGCTTGCATTTTGTTTCATTTTGCATTTTAGACTAGGAGATTTCACCTGCACACACCCAGAAAGGCCCAAAGCTTGCGAGAAGTAGTGAGTATCATTGACGTCTCCATCATATCTTGCAAATGTGTGTGAAACAAGTCCTCAATTTAACATACAACATCCACCCATAATACATGTGAAACAGTGGGTCATAGCCCACTTGCATTAATCCCACTACAACCTACCATCACCTCACCCAAATGGACTCCTACAGATGTTACTCACATGAAATGCTACCTTGCAATCACCGATTAGCAGTTAACCATGCCACTCTGGAGAAGAATTTCCTGAGCTCCCATCTCAACGACACGTAGATGCCCGCTACCTTGCTTAACTGCCACTAACACATTATTCAAAATATTAAGATATATAAATTCCAAACATAAAAAATTCCTGAATTATTTCAAAAGGTATAAATTAAAGTCACACAAAAATTAATTTTATATATACACTTAGATTGTAAAACAAAATAGACAACAATCTATTAAAACTTATTAATTCTAAATTGTTACAAAACATAATTTTAAATTATAAAAAACAATCAACAACAAAGAAATTTTCCAAAAATAATTTATTATTTGATTTAAAAAATATTAATACTTCTTGTATCTCATAATTTTAAGATATTTGCTAATTATTATATATTACTTTATCTACCTTATTTCTTATTTCATATCCTAAAAAACATGAATAAACAAGGAATCATATGTCATTTGAAGCATATATCTTTTAACTCATAATTTTAAAATCTTTGCTAATTATTACTTATTTATTTTATTTACCTTGTTCCTTATTTCTTATTCAAAAGAAACATGAAAAAACAAGGAATCATATGACATTTGAAGCATTCCCAACATATGACAATCTATTTCTAATATTTTTGGAATATTTTTAGATTTACACATCATTAGATTTGATTCTTTAGTATTGTAATTTAATTAATTGAATACAATTGAAAAGGATGGTGTAGATGGTGTAATATTCTTTAATTATTTTATGTACCAAAGTTTAAATTTCCTAAAAAAGTATATAGAAAATAGACATAAATCATGCCTTAAATAACTTTGTATGACTATATCAAAATGAATATGTCTCAATCATCAACTCTCAGGGATAAAGATATCAACATAAACTTTGATGATATAAAACCTCTTGACAAGAAAAATAATGCAACAAAGCAATCAAATGCCTTTGTATGGAGTGTTGAATCAAATATTTAATGAAGGTCAATTTCTTGTAGTCACAAGAGAATAAAAACCAATGAGGGAAATAAGAGAAAAGAATTAAAGAAATTCAAATCAGCTAGTAACTTCGCATACTTGCAATGTAGAAGGAAAACTATTCATTCCGCACTAATAGAAACAACCTTGTCAACATCCATGCAACTAGTGCTAGAGGTCATTGAATTGAATCTATCATAGTTGTTGTCACAACCAAAGGAGGTATCAACCAGGAGAAAAATAAGAGAGGAATGCAAGGGAATTCCACCCAAAATGCCTTGACCAAGCACAAGAACCATGTCCACACCTGTATTTACACCAAAGAGTAGCACAACCACCACATTGACACCCATGATCACATTAGAGAGTAGAAAATTTTGATTTTTGAAAGAGTTAAGGTTCTTGTAGTGAGCTTGAGTGGAGAGGAAGGAATCATGGAGCCACAATTGTAACTTTACATCATCACATAATTATCCATTGAAACTTTTTATATTTTTAATCTTCAAAGATAGAGTGCTTATTGTTTATTGTGAGGATGATGTATCAAATAATAATTTTATCAGTATTTTCTAATACGAGAATAATTTCTTTCATGTTGACTATTTTTTACCATCATTCATTTTTATAGTAGTTCACATGCAAATCAAAGTGGGAGAAAATATAATGATGAGATTTACAAAATTTGTACTTTCCCTTTGTTTTGGAATCACTTTAACTAAGTTATCCTTAATTTGTAATGAGAGTATAGGTGACATGTTTATACATAAAATTTGATAGTTAAACTAAACCTAAGTTGATTATACCGCTACACATCTCAAGAGTCTAAACTCAATCTATATTTTATCCATTCATTATCCTAGGTCAAATCTATGTCACAAGAATAATTCTAGCTCAAATTTGCAGTACATAAGTAAACCCCTCACTCCCAAATCCAAATTTAAATATGGGCTTAAGTTGATTCCCTTCCTATTAATTGACACTTTTTGACTTAAGCACAAAATGTGTTAATTTGTGTGCTAGGATGTTGTATAAAAGTAAGAACTCTAATTCATTTCTGGACATCCAAGATCAAAATATAATCATCCAATCGAATTAAAAACCATCACATTGTATCATCAACTTACATCAACATCTACATTAGCAGTGTTGAACTAGGCATGTTACATGATTGATTGACATGTCTTCTATCATTTTTTTAAAATGTTAACTTAGATATAAATATTTGACATAAAGGAAATTTCCTTTCTTCTAAAATTCCAAAAGTTTTAACTAATACATGTTAGAGGTGGACAAGCACTAATCAATCAGGAAAACACATTTCTACACAGATTCCAAAACACACAGATTTAGAACACACAATTTTTCCTACACATGTTGCTACACTACATTGCTATTGCTTTGCTTATAGAAATTATTTACATCAATCCTCTTTTATAGAGGTGTTGGAAGTTTCTAGATTATCATTTATATCCTCCTAGACTCTTCTTGCACCGACAATCATCTTTCTAGACTCTTCTTTACCATCAAATTCTATGGACTTTGCATTAAATGAGGCAGGTGGTTGTAGGTGGTAGAAATTAATTACAACATTTCTCCCCCTTAATTTCTACCACAAACCAATTGCTCTGAATATACATTCCATGATCTAGTATAGATGGGTCCCGACCTAGCCTTGTTAGGTACCCATTTACAATCACTAATTGTGTCAATGAAATACTATTATTTGTAAATTCTTTTCCTTTGTCTCTAACAAAGTCTGCGAACTTCCTCAAATTATTTTCTTCCACAGCTTTAAAAAAATCTCAATTCTAATGTCATTCTCTTGTCTTATTACGAATGTTGCGATATTCTCCAAATCCTTTTCTCTTCTTTTTCCATTGACTGATGCCTTCTTTTATCTCTTTTTGATGTCCATAACCAAGTTTGTTGACTTTGCAAATCCTTTTCTTTGCTTGATATCTTCAAACCATCTTCAAATCTAATGATGCCTCTCTCTCATGTCTTTGTCCAACTGCTACAAAAGTTTCTTGAATCTTTGGCTTTCAACTCTTCAAAATAGAAAACTCGAACTTTCTACAAATTCACTTTCTATAGATGTCTTGCTAGACAATTTTTTTTTTACTCAAACCATTTGTTATCCTTCTTGAACATTCAAACCTTGCTAGATTACTATCAGTTCTCACACTTGAACATTTGTACTAAAACAAATTTTTAATCATACTTGTAATTTTCTACCAAATCGATGCATAAGTCCATCCACAATTGCATAAAACCTACCATAGAATATTTCTTTGATGCATTATTCCAAAATTTATTTTCACAATGATTTTTCAAGCCACACACACTGCAAGGGTGTAAGTCCCAACATCTGTCCTTTGTATGAACTTTCCTATTACAATGCGAACATTGCATATTCTTCCTTCCTTGATATGATTTTCTTGTACTTGGAACATCTGTGTCATTCTTTCCTCTACCTATGCCATACCCAAGACCTTTATACCTTTGCTTCATTGTTGGTTCAATTGGATCTTTTATTCCTTGTTCGTTCTTTCCCAAACCTTCACCTTTATAACCCATTTTTTTCATAATTTTTAGACCAACATTTTCTTTAGCTTTTGTAGAATCAAAATTATCACAACAAGATTATTAGACTCATTAACATGTTTATCTCTATCATAAATAACTTTAGCAAAATCACATTTATCGAATGACAAACACAAATATTTTGTACTACATAAAACATCACATGCCAATTTCTTTGCCTTCAAACATGTTCATTCTCTTCATTCAATCTTGATATTTCTTTTTTGTATAAACTATTGTCTTCTTCTAATTTATTTATTTTCTCTTCCAAGTCATCATTCTTTTTCTTAACTTCATCAAACATCTTTAGCTTTTCTTTTAGATCAACTTGCCTCTTTGTTATAATTCATCATTCATTTTTTTAATCTCATTAAACATCTTTAAATTTTCCTCTTGAAATTTGTTCAATTCTTTCTCATAATGTCTGATTTCTTCATTTTTCTCTTCAATTTCATTTAAAAGTTTACATTTTTCTGCTATCCTTTCATTCATAATTGCAAAACATTTTTTTTGTGTCTTTCATTAATTCTTCATTTAAAAAATCTACTTCAGAAACTAAATTTGCATTTTCTTTCAACACTCTTTTACCTTGCTTTCCCATTGCAATAAACAATTAAACTCACCTTTTCACTTGATTACGATGTGTCTTCAACCTTTGTTTCAAATTTACAATACCTGCAAACTTCCTTTACAGTGACTATAACTATAGACTTCAGACAAATTTATATCTTTTACAGAGAAACTTCAAACAACAAATCTTCTAGAACTGCACTCTTCCAAGATCTTCTAGCCTTTTCTAAAATACTTGATTTGTTAAAAATTATATCATAACTGCTAAAATAGAAATAGCAAATTTACATTCACCTTTACATCTCAGAAAGTTGTGACCTTTTGCTATTCTTAAGATTTATGTAGATTTATATCTTCTTCATGTTAAAATAAACACTAATTTCTCCCTCTGGCAGATTCACAGAAATCTATTTTTTTGTCTTATTTTTAACTTGCCGCGTATTGCAAGTTTTTATGCTGCCTACAATCTGATTTGTTTTGGCTTTATCTCCAATCTCCACTACCTCTGCTCACCGACTATAGGAGATTAACCGTTTGTGGTGGTACCTATAAATCCACCTTTACGCAATGATTTTGTTAGATATTTTTTTCGTATGAGAGATTAAAATGTAAGAGCTCTATAGAGTCTCATATATCTGTATTTGGGCATTTTCAATCGATAGAAGATTTGTTTGTGTGCAGTAGCATACTTTATCTACATGTTCTATTTTTAATTTGCATACTCTATTTTATTTTAATTCCCCTGCATTCTACAGATTGGTATCAGAGCTTTACAGATTCAGGGAGAGCTACGCTGAGTGTGAGTGAGTTCAAAGATTGTTGTAACTCTAAAGTGCCCTTCCCTTCCACCTAAAGATTACATCTATTAGAAATTTGAATCAATATGGCTTCAAACAGCAGTTTGGCTCAGCCACAGGTTCCTATGCTGACTGAGAAGAATTATGATTCTTGGTTTATCAAAATGAGAACATTATTGCGTTCTCATGAACTTTGGGGATTTGTTACTGATGGATATTCAGAGCTAGTTGACCATGCAGCAGAAATGGCTCTAATGAATGCAGAGCGAAATCTGTTAAAGGAGAACAAAAAGAAAGATAACAAAGCTCTTGGCCTTATTCATCAAGGCTTAAACGAATCCATATTTCAGAAAGTATCAACTGTAGAATCTTCAAAGAAGGCTTGGGACACTCTTGAAACTTGCTACCAGGGTGTATCCAAGGTGAAGAATGTCAAGTTGCAGAACTTGAGGAGAGATTTTGAGAATCTAAATATGAAGGACAATGAAACTATGGATAGTTTTATGACTCAGGTCATGAATGTTGTTAATCAGTTGAGACAATATGGAGAGGACCTCTCAGATATGAGGGTGATTGAAAAAGTACTTAGAAGTTTGCAAAGGAAATTTGAAGTTGTGGTTATACCTATTGAAGAGTTTAAAGACATTGGTCAAATGCAGATTAATGAGTTGACTGGTTCTCTGATTGCTCATGAATCTATGATGTCTAGATATGATGATAATCCACTACATAATGCTTTCAAAACTCAGCTACATGTTACCAGAGGCAAAGGCAGAGGAAGGTCTAGTAACAAAGGAAGAGAAGGAAGAATTGTTGATCAAAGAGACAAAAAAATTAATTCTAAAGCTGAGGAGAACTATCAAAAGAACTCTCCTAATTTAAGGGGGAGTGACAGCAAAAATTGGCAGCAATGAAACAAGAGGCATGATAATTCTAAGGTACAATGTTTTTATTGCAAAAAGTATGGTCATTTTGCTAACAAGTGTTGGAAGAAGCAAGCAGATGCTGGTAAGCAGTCTGCACACATCATAGAGGAGTCTGAAGATAATAAAAAAATAGTGTTTTTGACTTGCAATTTACTCAAGCAAGTTCAAATGATGTTTGGTTTTTGGACAGTGGTTGCAACAATCACATGATTGGAAATAGAGAAATGTTTACCAGTCTAGACACTAGTGTTCAGTCTGAAGTAAAGCTGGGTAATGATTATAAAGCAAGTGTTAATGGTAAAGGACTAATTTCTGTGTATACCAAGAATGGTGAAAGAAGAACAATAGATGATGTGTATTATGTACCTAGTTTAAAATGTAATTTGTTGAGTATTGGACAACTGATGGAGAAAAGGTATAGAGTGTTCTTCAATAATGAGGTATGTACAATCATTGATAAGTATTTGAGTAAGCAGGTGATAGCAAGAGTGGAGATGACAAAAAATAGGATGTTTCCACTTACAATAAGTAATGAACTATCTAACTCTTTGAATTCTTATAAAGTTAAGAGTTTAGATGAATCCTAGTTATGGCATTTAAGGTATGGCCATTTACATTTTGGTGGTCTAGATTTGTTGTAGAAGAAGTTGATGGTGAAAGGGTTGCCCAGTATTCAGCAACCAACAAGTTCATGTGAAAGTTGCATACTAGCAAAGCATCACAGAGAGAAATTTGTTTCTGGACTCTCATATAGAGCAAAAGGTCCATTGGAGATAGTTCACATAGATTTGTGTGGACCGATGCAAACACCGTCATTGATTGGTAATATTTATTTTTTAACCTTTATAGATGATTATAGTCAGAAGACTTGGGTTTATCTTCTGAAGTAGAAATCTGAAACCTTTGCTATATTCAAAAGGTTTAAAGCCTTGGTTGAAAATGAGACTAAAAAATATAGTAAAGTTCTAAGATCAGATAGAGGAGGTGAGTATATGCTAAATGATTTCATGGAGTTTTGCCAAGATCATGGAATCAAGAGATAGTTTACTACTCACTTTACTCCACAACAAAATGGAGTAGCTGAAAGGAAGAACCGAACCATTATGAACATGGCTCAGAGTATGCTAAAGGAGAAGCATCTATCAAATGAATATTGGGGAGCAACAGTTATATGTTTAGTTTATATCTTAAATAGGAGTTCGACTAAGAGTGTGAAGGACCATGTTCCCCAGGAAGCTTGGAGTGGTAAGAGTTGCAGTGTATCTCATTTGAGGATTTTTGGGTGTGTTGCATATGCACATGTACCTGTAGAGATGAGAAGAAAGTTAGATGATAGAAGTGAGAAGTGTATCTTTATTGGATACAGTGAGGAGTCTAAGGCATATAGGCTCTATAATCCCATCACCAAGAAGTATATTATTAGCAGAGATGTTGAGTTCAAGGAAGAAGAGGCTTGGGATGGAAGCATAGATAATTTTGTTCTAGATGGAGTTGTATTATCTCATGGAGATGATGAGGGAAATGAGCAGGCCATACAAGATGGACAGTTGCTTCCACAAGGACATACACCTCCAGCAAGCACTCCAAGAAGACAATCTCCGAGAGTTAGCTCATCACAATTTAGAACACCTAGAACTCAAGAGCATGGTGAACCATCTGGCTATGGTGGACAACAAACAACAAAATTAGAGGTGAGTAATGAATCAAATCCCACACTAGCTACATTAAGGAATAGAATTAAAGGTCAGAAGTCTAGAAGCTTAAGAGAATTATATGAGCAAAATGAAGAAATAGATCAAGTTTCAAATTTTGCATTGATTGCATATGATCTAGTAAGTTTTGAAGAAGCTATTAAAGAAGATGTTTGGGTAAAAGCTATGGATGAAGAGATTGATGCCATTGAGAGAAATAACACTTGGAATCTTGTAGATTTACCTGAAGATAAAAATTGTATTGGTGTTAAATGGATTTATAAAACTAAGCTAAATGTTGAAGGTAAGGTTGAGAAGCACAAAGCAAGACTTGTAGCTCAAGGGTTCAGTCAACACCCTGGCATTGATTATAATGAAACTTTTGCACCTGTTGCCAGACTTGATACGGTGAGGATGGTGTTGGCTATTGCAGCACAAAATAAGTGGAAAATGCATCAAATGGATGTAAAATCTGCATTTTTAAATGGATTTTTGGAAGAAGAGGTTTATGTGAAACAACCTCCAGGATACGAAATTGAAGGACAAGAAGATAAGGTCTATAAGTTAAATAAGGCGTTATATGGATTGAAACAAGCTCCCAGAGTATGGTATACCAGGATTGATGAATACTTGAATAGCAGAGGATTCAGTAGGAGTCCAAGTGAGCCAACCTTGTATACAAAGGTAAATCAGGAAGGAAAAATTTTGATAGTGTGTTTGTATGTTGATGATTTGATTTTTGCTGGAGATCTCTCTATTGATGACTTTAAGACAGCCATGAAAACTGAGTTTGATATGACTGATTTAGGATTGATGAAATATTTTCTTGGTATTGAAATTACTCAATCTGAAGATGGTATTTTTATTTGTCAATCTAAGTATGCAAAAGATCTTTTGAGAAGGTTTAATATGGTGAACTATAAGCTAGCTGCAACACCAATGGCAATTGGTACAAAACTCAGTAAGAAGGATCAAGGGTCAAGTGTTGATCCAAATTTGTATAAGAAATTGGTTGGTTGTCTCATGTATTTGACAACATCAAGGCCTGATATAATGTTTTCTATAAGTTTAGTTTCTAGATTTATGGAGTCTCCCATGAGCACCCACTGGCAAGCTGGAAAGAGGATCTTAAGATACATTGCTGGAACAACAAATTTTGGTATTTTGTATACATCAGTTTCAGATTTTAAGTTGACTGGATATTCTGATAGTGATTTTGCAAGCAGTGCTGATGACAGGAAAAGCCCATCTGGGTATGTATTTAGTTTTGGATCAGGTTCAGTAGCTTGGGCATCAAAGAAGCAGCCCATTGTGACCTTATCATCTGCTGAGGTAGAATATGTTGCAGTGACAGCAGCAGCTTGTTAGACTATTTGGATGAGAAGAATTTTGAATGAGTTGTTACATGTATAGGAAGAAGCAACTCAAATTTTCTGTGATAACAAATCTGCCATTGCCTTAGCAAAGAACCATGTTTTCCATAAGAAAAGTAAGCATATTGATACTAGGTTTCATTTTATTCGAGAATTGGTAAATGGAAATGAAATTTGTATGGAGTTCTGTAGATCAGAACATCAATTTGCAGATATATTTACAAAACCTCTGACAAAGGGGCTGTTTGAAATTCACAGAGAGCATATAGGGGTTTGTATGATTAACACCAGTTTTTTGAAGCATATATAGTCAAAATTAGGGGGGAGTGTTAAAATAAACCCTAATTTCTCCCTAGGGAAGATTACATAAATCTATTTTCTGTCTTATCTTTAACTTGCCACGTTTTTCAAGTTTTTATGCCACCTACAGTCTGATTTGTTTTGGCTTTATCTCCAATCTCCACCACCTCTGCTCACCGACTGTAGGAGATTAACCATTTGTGGTGGTACCTATAAATCCAGCTTTATGCAACGATTTTGACATAATTTTTGTATGAGAGATTAAATTTGTAAGAGCTCAGAGATCTCATATATCTCAGATTTGGGAAATTTTCAATCTATAGAAGATTTTTTTGTGTGCGAGCATACTTTATCTACATGCTTTGTTTTAATTTGCATACTCTATTTTTCCTTATTTTAATTCTCAAGATTCTACAATCCAATCTTTGATTCGGCTACAAACTAACCTTCTTTAGTACCTTTCACTAGTTGATATCTTCAACGATCTACAATCTTTGGTCAACTACGATTTCCCTTTCTTGCAACAACAATGTCCCGCAATCTCCTTTTTGACTGCAATCCTCAACTATGGGAACAACTCCTCTGCTGGTGGCTTCAAGATCTCCAACCAGTGACCTTTCTTCAGCGACATCTTCTCCTACAAGCTACAACTTGGCTATGACAATTTAGGCTCGACCAACAACTTCAAAACAAATGATCTCTTGATCCTTACTATGCATCTTTTCTCTCTGGACATTGACTGCGAACATAATATCCTTCTACAGTGGTCTTCATAGAGTTGCTAATCCTTCAAACTTTGAAAACTTTGAACTTCACAATCTTTTGGAGCTCTCAATAGCTAGCGATCTTTTCCACTTGAGCTCCTGATAGCACTTTGTTAGAGGTGGATGAGCATGGATCAATCAGGAAAACACATTTCTACGCATATTCAAAAACACACAGATTTAGAACACATAATTTTTCCTACACATATTTAAACACATAATTTTGCTATTGCTTTGCTTACAGAAATGATTTACATCAATCCTCTTTTATAGAGGTGTTGGAAGTTTCTAGATTATCATCGATATCCTCCTAGACTTTTCTAGCATTGACAATCATCTTTCTAGACTCTTCTTTACCATCGAATTCTCTGGACTCTACATTAAATGAGGCAAGTGGTTGCAGGTGGTAGAAATTAATTTCAACAATACAACCCATTTTTTAAACATTAAGATAAGTAGATTCCAAATGTAAAAATGTGTAAATTATTTATGAAAGTATAAATTAAAGTCACACAAAATTTGATTTTATATAGACACTTAGATTGTAAAATAAAATAGACAACAATCTATTAAATCTTATTAATTCCTAATTTACTTACAAAACATAATTTTAGATTATAAAGTACAATCTACAACAAAGAACTTTTCCAAAGCTAAATCATTATTTCTTTTATCATTTGATTTAGAAAAATATTAATACTATCTTTTAACTCACAATTTTAAGATCTTTGATAATTATTACTTATTTGCTTTATCTATCTTGTTCCTTATTTCATTTCCGAAAGAAACATGAACAAACAAGGAATCATATGACATTTGAAGCATTGTCAACATATGACAGTCTATTTCTAATATTTTTGGAATATTTGTAGATTTACACATCCTGAGATTTGGTTCTTTAGTATTATAATTTAATTGATTGATGATGAAGATAGTGTAATATTTTTTGATTATTTCATCTACCAAAATTTAAATTTCCAAAAAAATATAAAAAAATCAAAGGTAATCATGTCCTAATAACTTTGTACAACTATATCAAAATATATAGACCTCAGTCATCAACTCTCAACGATAAAGATGCATAAATTTTGACGATATAAAACCTCTGACAAGAAAAATAAAGCAGCAAAGCAATCAAATGCCTTTGTATGGAGTGGCGAACCAAATGTTAATGGTCAATTTATTGCAGTTGCAAGAGAATAAAAACCAACAAGGGAAGTAAGAGAGAAGAAATTCGAATCAGCCAGCAATTTCGCATACTTGCAATGTACGAGGAAAACCGTTCATCCCGCACTAGTAAACCGAATAATGGGCGCGGAACTTTCACGCAGAATATAAATCCCAACGTGTCTTCCAGTAGACCGAAAGTTTTGATTCCAGATTTCACTCCTTTATATGCCCAACTCCAGTATTTCTCTCCACAGCCTCCCAGTCACACAGAAAAAGAGAAAAGAGAGTATTGCAATGGCAACTGCCAATGAGAGCAAGCCCACGCCTACTAAACCCACTTCCTCCCTCACCATCAAACTGATGGTGAATAAGAAAAACCGGCGCGTAATGTACGCAGAAGCCGGAAAAGACTTTGTGGATATGTTATGTAGCTTTCTAACACTTCCAACGGGTCTCGTTGCGAAGCTGGCCCTGCGCGGTGACACCACTACCAAACCCTGCTGTATTACTAATCTCTATAACAGCGTCGAGGCCTTGCCAGGTTCTCTCATGAAAGCCGATAAATCGGCCCTCCTCGGCCAAAAATTATTCTCCACCATCTATACCAACGAGACACTCAATATTGAGGCGCCCTCTCCTCCTGCTGCTGCTAAGCCTGCCGAGCCTCCCAAATATTATGTCTGCAGCAACGCCGGTTCGTCAAGCTACAAGCACTACCTTAGCCCCCTTTCTGGAGCTGTCAAATGCCCCTGCGGGTACTATGTTAACCGGGAGGTCTATTTTGTCGATCGTCCCGCTGATTCAACCCCGCAACCTGTTGTACCTGCAACTACTCAGGGCTATGTTAAGAAGCGTGCTAATTTTGTCATCACCGATGACTTAAGTGTGCTTCCTGTTGATTCCACCGCTACCATTGTTAATCTGTGGAACAAACTTCAAGTGAAAGAGCCTACCGAATTGGAAGAGAAAAATGCTACTGTTGGTGCAGCTGAGGTACGATTTATTAATGAAATTGGGTGTTTCTTCATTAGTTTAGAAACTTGGATGTCTGTATTAACTTGAATACGT